>CM019744.1:15428961-15479061 GCA_009761775.1 Ficus carica | reverse complement strand
TAATGACGATCATAGTGCAAATCGGGCAATGTAATGTATTTTGAAGTTAACATATAAATTGAGAAATTGTAAAGTTCTCCATATGATCAGTTCAGAATCTATTCTCCGAACAATAAATGAAAGGTTGACAATATGCAAACACAATTGTAATTAAAAACTTCATCTTTAATAAAGAACATATATAATTCTAGAGGCCATTTTGCGTAGAGAATGTATAATTTGAAGATGCTTCTTGTGGTACAGATATTACACAAGTATTGGTTCTTCAAAAAATAAATTAAAGAGTGGATGAAAAAACCACAAACACTTAGATTTGGGTTCGGTTTTATAATCTTACATGAGAATATTGGAATACACAAGACACTCTTTAAAATTGCATATGTTATCGGCACTCTTTTGAGACCAGACAAGAAAACAACAGGAGATAACTATGGACCTGATGCTAGGCTTCTGGTTGATTCTCGTGAAGATCAGTGTTGGGGTAAGACTTCGTCTGCTCGTGAAATTATAACCGAGTCATCGTGGTCGCTTAATCAATGAACAACGAACATTGGACCATGATGGATCAAGTGTTCTCAAACATTTAGGCTCAGCTCAACGAACGACTACCACTCGCAAGAAGAGTGACGAACGACGAATGATCGTCCTCGACCATTTGGTCTTAGTTCCCTTGAGGCATGTTAATTTACCAAATGTGGATCGAGAGGGCACTTGGCCCAACAAAACGAACGATGAACGATGCTCAATCCTTTGTCATGTTGGATGATTGATTCGTCGTTCATACACATATTTGACGAACATCGAATGTTGAAAGATCAATCTCCATAACTGCTAGATCCACGTTAAATCATGACATCGTGGCCCACGATATTGCACACGTTTCGAATTGCTCGGGGTAGTGGGGAGCTGCCTATTATTGTCCTAAGAGCTCAGACCCATGATTTTTCTTCTATAAATAAAGGAAGACTCCTCACGTTTAGGGGACCCCTCCTCTTTCTTGAAAAATCCCTTTTGTTGATTGTCATATTGTGATTGTGAGATTATATCCAGAAATTGTAACTCTTTGTACAAAGAAATCCATATATAGTGAAACCAACTCAGAGGATCTAGCACAATATTTCGGCAAACCTCTCTAAATTTTGATGTTGATATCTTTTACTGCTCTCATTTTAAATTTATCCATTTCATTTTCTGATTAATATTGCTTTATAATTTTAATATGCGATGTCCAAGGAACCCAATTAATTTCTATATGTTAATTTTCTCATGATCTAACCCAGTTTGAAATTTAACCGTAAATTCCTAGCATCTATAGTTTGGCACCCATCGTGGGGCCCTTGGCCGTCATACACCAGAAATTCACAAAGCATCCATGTCAGACAACCGCGAACAGCAGGTGGAACCATTGCAGAACGGTCCTGATACTTAGCCTGAAACATCAATATCAGAGGAACCACCCAAATCACCAACCTAATGCGTTTGATCGAAGAGATCACCCAGAAGCACGACTCCCAACATACGCAGATTGGAAAGCATAAGGCCCAAGAATCAAACCTTGGAAGCCAGAGTTGGCAGCAAGGACAACGTAGCGCTCATGCCTCATACTACTACCAACCCGATATGTAGGATATCAGCAGGAACAAGAGCCAGGCCTGCTGGCAGCAATCCATGCCTTATTATCTCAAGGACGCGAGCCATGACTAATAGCCCCGTGGCTCTTAATGCAGCTCTTTTTCATGCAGGGTTACACCCTCGGCAGCGAACGGTCCATGAACGCAGACGCAACAAGCACCCTATATCCATGCTCCTCTTGAAGAAACACGGCCTCAACTAGACGTTTGACGCCCAAAATTACCATCCACCGCCTGAGGGTCCCGTTCCCCCGGGGACGATGAACATCGAAGCAATGATGCGAAACATAATGTCTGAGGGAAATGAGGCACGTTAGAAACCAAAATGGACTAGCGTTTGACCTCACAGCTGCACAAGGCCACGAATTCAACTCCAAGGTTCGATGACCTCACACGCGGGGTCCATGAGATGCCCCTGACAAAGCAAATTACGAGCACGCCTACTCCCAAATTCTGTAGTGTCAATTTTCAGAGGTTTTGACGGCATGTCGGACCCCACGATCACCTACTCCACATGTCGTTGTAGTCGACTAACATCCCCACTGGTTTGCTTGACAATAGGATGTGCAACTTTTTGCACAAAGTTTGAAAGGACTCGCACTTCGATGGTTTTGCAATCTTCCTCCCAAACATATCGACTCGTTCAATGAACTCTCGCTTGACTTTATGAGGAGCTACTTAGTCTACATTCAATCTGGAAAGACCACCAAAAGACTTATGGGGAGTGGTCCAGGAACCAAACGAAACGCTATGTGCTTACATAAAGTGCTTTAGCAAAGCAATATCTGAGATTTCGGGATTAGACGATGGAACGGCAAGAGAAGCACTCAAGAAAGGCCTGAGGCACATGTCCCTCTTTAAGAACGAAATTTGCGCCAAATATCCACCAAACATTCAAGACGCTTTGCACCGGGCAAAGGGATTCATAGATTTGGAAGAAGAAAATGAACGCGTTGAACGAGAGTTGGCAAGAACCCGATAGGAGATAATAGAAGCTCGCAAGGAGCGCGAGGAGATAATGACAAGGTGCGATCATGTGCGGACACCACGGCGCAACGAGCCTCGCGATGAATGAACGTCGAAGTGTGAACAAAAGCGCCCTTTATCTCCGCCAAAGTACACTTTCAATATCAGCCTTTCAGAGCTCGTCGCTCATTTGCAGGGCCGGAACTACATTACTTGGCCAAAGAAATTGCCAGACAATCCTGCCAGAGACATGACCAAGTACTGTGAATCCACAAGGATCATAGCCACCACACTATCGATTGTAGGGCTCTGTGAGCCGAAGTTGCCAAGCTGCTGAAGAAGGGACATCTCAGAGAGTTTCTTACTTACAAAGGAAGAGAAACATACGGGCTCGGCAACGAGCCCAAGAGTGAAAGGTCGTTCAGCAAATCGAGGATACACCATCGTCCCCGCTAGTTCAAAAAACATCGGTGTCATCTGCGGGGGGTTTGATGTATAGAGGAGACTAGATGACTGCAATCACAAGCTCACCGAAGGAAGGCCTTACAACCAATAACTTCGATCCTTCTGAACGACCCTGGCGGGCATTCAATTACGTTTCATAGCAGCGAGGCTACAAACCTTAGTCGACCTACACGATGATGGCTGGTTCTTACGCTGAACGTATCGAACTGTTGAAGTGAGCAGGATCCTTGTCAGTAATGGAAGTTTGACCGACGTGCTTTTCTGTCGACCCTGTGAGAGATAGAAATAGACAAATACAAGATTGAGAAGTCAACCACGATTCTCATTGGGTCCAACGGAAAATCAACTACTGCGTTGGTAAAATTAAACTCCCAGTTTTCACCGCCGGAGATAAAAAAAAAAGATCACTTCTTAGTCATGGATTGCCCATTAGCGTACAACATCATCCTTGGCAGGCCATGGATCCATAACATAAAGGCCGTACCATCCACTTACCACCAAAGGATCCGATTTCCAACATGGAGGGGAATTTAGGAGATTAGAAGAAGCCAGGAAGTTGCACGAACGTGTTACCTCCATTTAGTGAAGTTGAAGACAGACAACCGCTTGTAGCAATTACAAGCAGATGAGGGGACGACCAATCGCTCATAGCCAGACATCGAGCAGTTGGATGAGATTTAGATGACCTCGATAGACCTGAGCGACAATTCAACGTTGGCTCGCTGCTCAATGAGACAATTCGAACCCAATTGATAAAGTTTCTCGAGGACAATTGAGATTGTTTTGCATGGTCACATAGCGATATGCCAGGCATCAATCCCACTATGACAACTCATCGGCTCAATGTCGATCCCAATCACAAACCAGTCAAGTAGAAGAGACGAAAGCTTGAGATTGAGCGTAATCAAATCGTGAACGATGAAGTGCGGAAGTTAATCGAGGCAAAATTCATAACAGAAGTTCGCTATCCAGATTGGCTAGCAAACTTCATTGTAGTAAAAAAGAAGAACGGAAAATGGAGGGTTTGCATCAACTTCACCGACCTTAAAAATGCATGCCCGAAAGACAGCTTTCCATTGCTTCACATCGATCGTCTGGTGTACGTGACCACAGGCCATGATTTCCTGTCATTCATGGATGCATTCTCAGGAAACAACCAAATCCTAATGCACCCGGACAACCAGGAAAGGACCGCCTCCATCATGGAAAGGGGAACATACTGTTACAAGGTAATATCGTTCGGTTTGAAGAACGTCGGTGCAACGTATTAAAGGCTCGTCAATGCGATGTTTGCTGATCACCTCAGCAGGACAATGGAGGGTATACATCGACAACATGCTGGTCAAGTCATTGCGAGCCGAGGACCACATAAGTCACTTAACGGATTGTTTTTCAGTACTCGGACAGCACAATATGCTCCTCAATCCTTCCAAATGTTCTTTCGAGGTCTCATCCGGGATATTCTTAGGCCATCTCATCACTCAGCGAGGAATCGAAGCAAATCCCGATCAGATAAGGGCGATGATAAGCATGGCATCACCAAGGAACAAAAAGGAGATTCAAAAGCTTACTGGCTGAATCACAACGCTCAACAGATTCATCTCTCGTTCAACCGACAAGTGCCTGCCTTTTTTCAAACTGCTAAAAGGCAATAAAAAGTTCGAGTGGACAAATGAGTGCTAGTTTGCATTTGACAAGCTCAAAACGTACCTATCTAGTCCTCTCATCCTAGCTAAGCCTCTAACTAGCGAGATATTATTTTATACTTGGCAATGACGGAAGTAGCTGTCATGCGGTCTTGGTTCGAGACTCGAATGGCGAGCAATGACCGATTTTCTACGTCAGTAAATCATTGCTCGAAGCCGAGACGAGGTACCCTATTGTTGAAAAGTTGACTCTTGCCCTAGTCACTACAGCGTGAAAATTGAGGCCATACTTCCAATCACACTCCATCATGGTGATGACAACCAATCCCTTGCTAGTCATTCTCCACAATCCAAACTCGTCAGGATGCTTAACCAACTAGGCGGTCGAATTAAGCGAATTTGACATCGAATATTGAGCATGTACTAGCTTAAAATCTCAGGTATTGGTTGATTTCGTTGCTGAATTAACCCCTGATTTTCTGCAAACAAACACCGAAGCCAAACAATCATGGACCTTAATGGTCGATGGGGCGTCGAACATAAAGGGCTCGGGCTTAGGAGTATATCTTAAGCCACCCAACAACAAGATCATCGAGGTTAGCGTTCCGACTGGGATTCAAGGCTTCTAACAATGAAGCTGAATACGAAGCTTTGATAGCTGGGCTACGATTAGCAAAGGCACTGGGGGCTCGTATGCTCAAAGTACAAAACGATTCACAGCTCATCGTGAACCAAGTACTTGGGGAATACACGGCGAAGAATCCTAGGATGAAATTCTATCTGGCGGTCGTGCAAGCACTCAAAGCTCATTTCGGAGGGAGGTCTTTGTGTAATAAGACCAAACGCCAAGGTTACTATTGACTTGCCATGCTCATCGACAGTGATGTTATGGTCAAACGATGCGACAAGTGCCAACGACACTCCCCGATCATCCATAAACCGGCAGAGTGACTGTCAAACATCGAATCCCCTTACCCCTTCATGAAGTACTCAATGGACATTGTTGGTCCACTACCACGAGCGTCCGGCCAACGTAAATACTTACTCATCCCCAATGATTAATTTAAGAAGTGGGTCGAAATAGAGGCATAAGCGGAAGTGAAGGATGCAGGCATTGAAAGCTTCATCTGGAGAAATATAATTTGTAGGTTCGGCATGCCTCAGGAGATCGTCACTGACAATGGTTCGCAGTTCATTTTGAGTAACTACAGTTAGTTCTGTAAAAGATGGAAGATCGAGCTTGGCTACTTTATTCCATGAGACCCATAAGGCAATGGACAAGCCGAAGCAAAAAACAAATGACCATCCAGAACCTAAAGAAGAAGCTTGAGGCTCGCAAGGGGCGATGGGCGGACGAGCTTCATAGCGTATTATGGGCTTGCCGAACCACCCAAGGCTTGCCACCGGTGAATCTCCATTTTCGCTAACATTCAGAGCGGAGGCACTCGTTCTAGCAGAGATCGACATTCCCACACTTTGATGTCAACTATCTTTCAAAAAAGAAGAGCAGAACCAGAAGATGCTCAACGATGGTCTCCATACGCTGGATGAAAAACGGGATCGAGCCCTTGTTCGCATGGAAACTATCAGCGATCAGTCACACGCTACTACAACTCAAAAGTTCATCCCCGAACATTTAACGAAGGAGACTTGGTGCTTCGCACAGTCTTCCAGAACACCACCGAATCAAACATTGGAAATTTGTAGGCTAACTAGAAGGGTTTATATAGAGTTTTGAAGATCATTCGTTCTGACGTTTATCGACTCAAAATGCTCGACAGTGTTGAAGTACTTCGCAGTTGGAACACTCGTCACCTTAGGAAATTTTACTTGTAATTTCACGCAAATTCTTGCAATTTTTAATTTCCCAATGTTTTCATTTTGTAAAGGCTCGATCTGTTACATCCGACGTTCGATCCTTTTTCGAACCATGTAGGTTGATGCTTAAGACACATTGTACCATTGAACTGCGCTTGATTTGATCCCTACATATGGGTACAAAAGCAGCTCGTGAACATTTAAGCGGGTCCAGTCACATCATTAAAACAATCACATTGTACTATTGAACTACGTTTGATTTGATCGCTATACATGGGTTCGTAGGCAGCTCATGCACTATAAACGAGTGTAGCCCCTTTATAAAAACAAAAACTTGTTTCCCTAAATCGAACAAGTATGATGGTCACAATCCTATTTCATAATTCGTTGTCCAATCCTGGTCTAAAGCACTATGAATTAAACTCTTCGTGTCATTCTAAGGGACTTACGATCAAGGACCGACAACTGTCTAAGCATGGCTTTCATTCGCAAATGTTCGAATGTTTAGAATCCTAAATGATTTGATTAATTGATCGTTCATAAACTATATTTGTGTTCGTTCAACTCTCAGCCGTTTGATTGGTCGAACAAATCATTTTGGCACTAAGCTTATTCTTTCAGCTTTCGATCGTTAGACCATCACGTCATCTAGTCCTAACGAGTTAAAAAAAATCAAATAAAGCTCGTTGGAAATGACCAATTATGTTTTACTTGACATTCGTCAAGTCGGGTTCGATGACCCCTTTTCGCATTCACAGCTAATCTAAAATCCCAGATTGGTTCGTTGCTCACATAATACAATGCATTTAAACAATGCAAGAAAGAAATAACGTGAAAAAAATCTAAAAATATATATATAAAATAACTACAGATTTAGGGTTCGAAACCCAAAGTTTGAATAACTAGGGCATGACGCCCGCTGTTCAAAAGAAAAAATTTGGCATGCAAACCAAATATTAGAAAACAACAAAATTTATTGCTTAACAGCCTTCTCAGGTTCTGGGGTTCATTTCCAGTTCCATCAGCTATAGAAGGATTGCAAGCGACGACGTTAATCACGTCGGCCGTTGCAGTCGGTGGCTCGACGTTCGTGTGATAGGTGGATGATGAGGCTTTGGCTTCAGCGAGGGATTCCTCATACAGATCAATCTCCTCCGCAACATCAGCGTCTACAAGAAGACCTTGCTTGTACTCCTTCAAGAGCTCGTAACGAGCCTTGAGAGTAGCCTTATTGTATTCGCCGACTATGTAAGTAATGAGCCCTACAATATCCTCGTCCTTCTATTTTATCAACTCTTTCAGGGCATCATTCTCCGCCTTCGCCTTGTCAAACCTGTCGACCATGATTTTTATCATCTCAGCACCCTCATTCGCTGTTTAGTGGAGAGTATGAAGCTCTGCGATCAAACCGTCTGCTCTAGCTTGAACGCCCTTTCACTTTCGTTCAATGTTGAGCAGCTTTTCTGCATGTTCCTTATAGAATTCTTCGAGCTCTCTAATTCGCTCCTTCCGCTAGACGACTTTGTCGGTGGAACGGTAGATTAGCCCCATTTCCCTCAAAATGCACTGCAAAATAGCAAGTTTAAGTAATATTATCAATAACAAAAATAGGAGTCAAGAGGTAAGGCGAACATACCTTCAAACCATCCCACGAGAATTCGTAAAGATGTTCCTGTATTCAGCCATCGTTCATTGTATCCATATCAACGTCAGTAAGCAATTGACGCATGATTTAAACGCCAAGCTTTTTGTTGTGAAGAAGGCTCGTCCCTAGAGGCAAGCTCACCTACACGCCCGTCTCCTCCTCCTTTGCGATTTGAGGCTCGTTACTTGACATGGGAACGTTAGCCTTGACTTGTTCTTTCTTCTTCATCGGAGCCTTTTTCCTTGGCTTTTTGCTACCTTCTGCTTTTTGGCAGAGGCCTACTCCAGCACGTTTGAAAGCTCGGGGGATGAATCGCTTAAAGGAAAGGAAGTTGGAGTCAGAACTTGAGCGGCCTCAGCTGCCTTCGTCGCTGCTGCTGCCTTCGCAGCCTCTTTCTCTACCCACTTACTTGCAATTATTTCTTTGGGGGATGGAAAATCGATCTTCATTGTGCTCAAAGCTAACTCTGCGATCAAAGCCTCTTCGTCAGAAAATGGCTTGATGAACAACGGAGTGCCGAAGAGTCTCCTCAACGCTTCTCTAATCACGAACGGGCCAATCTACCCAGGAAGAAATTCATTTAACTATACCTGATTGGATTAAGACGAAGCCCTTTTAGAGGCTCGACTGCCTAAACCTGTGGGGGATGTTAATTTCATCCCACTCTCAATTGGGGTAGCTGAGCAGTTGTTCGAGCTTCACTTCAAACAAAAGCACCTATGGTGAGGGCTTCCTTAGTTCCTTACCTGCAATACGAAATGATGATGTTTAACATAAACATTCCAGTAAAATATGTAGGATCTTTCTCTCGATACTCTTCGTTTGAGACTTACGAAATAGACCCTATAAAGGGAAAAAAGCATTCACTACTGCACCCAACGATTTCTCGTTCACTAGCATGAAAAAAATACCAATCTTGCCAATATCTATTGACATTTCTCATTTCCCCAACCACCTGTTGTTTTCGTCTCAAGTATATCAAGTAGCGGCCGTGGTCCTTTGAGTTCTCTTGCAGGTAGTAGAGGGCAATGAACTCATCTACTGATAGTTCAACACCCACCTCGTCGGCAATCACTATCAGTCCCAGAAACACTCACATCCCGTTCGACATCAGCTGAGGGATTGTCAATTAATAATGTTGCATACTTTGAATAATTAGAGGATGGATCGGAAGTCGAAGTCCACATTCAAAGTATATCATGTACAAGCATATCCACCATTCCAACACGGTGTCTGCACATTCATTCGCACAAGGAAGACGAAGTTGGACTTCGTTTATGAACCCGTACCGACCCCTGATAAAGGCCAAGTTATCTTAAATCAGGATGGAAGAAGGTTCGCCATTCGTAGAAATGATTCCATGCTTATTCGTCGTAGGGGCCTGCTCAATAAAGCGATGGGGAGGGATAGAAAGGACTCCAAACTCCGACACCGTTGCTGGTCGACGCTTCATTGCTGGACTCAATGCCCTTTCTCTTTTGGAGGAAATCAAACTCATCCCTCGAACGTCAAATGACGGACGTTAGTTCGTCATCTTCGGCATCACTCGCATCGAAGTCGATGCTCATTAGGACTTCAACGTCCTCCTCTAGCGGTCTCTTGCCTCTTGCTTTATCCATAATAGCTCGCAAACAAATTACGGACGAGCAATGGAGGAATTTCGGATCTAAGTCCTAGACCTTTGAAATCCTAGAAGTCTTGGGATGAACACGAAGTACACCAACCAAGAAACTCAAAGACAAACTCAAAAATACCACAAAATCCCCAAACCAGATCACTCACTCGCTAAAAGTGAATAGAACAAGCCTCAAATGACTCGGAAACAATGGAAAGACAAACTTTTCAGATCAAAAGAACATAAAACAAAAAGAAGGAAAAGAAATCTTGCCTAAAAATCGAGTGGCTTAAAAAACTCTCGGGGACATTGATTTTTTCGGATGGCTCAAAGCGAAGAAATAAGGAGAGGAAGGGGGGCACTACTACAAAAAGTACATTACACGACGGAGATTACACGACGGTTCCTTGAAACCGTCGTGTAAAGTCGGACTTTACACTATGGTTCCAAAGAACCGTCGTGTAAAGTGCCTCGCGGAGAAACTTTACACTACGGTTCCAATGAACCGTCGTGTAAAGTCTGACTTTACACTACGGTTCCAAAGAACCGTCGTGTAAAGTGCCTCACGGAGAAACTTTACACTACGGTTCCAATAAACCGTCGTGTAAAGTCGGACTTTACACTACGGTTCCAAGGAACCGTCGTGTAAAGTACCTCGCGGAGCAACTTTACACTACGGTTCCAATGAACCGTCGTGTAAAGTCCGACTTTACACTACGGTTCCAAGGAACCGTCGTGTAAAGTACCTCGCGGAGCCACTTTACACTACGGTTCCAATGAACCGTCGTGTAAAGTCCGACTTTACACTACGGTTCCAAGGAACCGTCATGTAAAGTGCCTCGCGGCGAAACTTTACACTACGGTTCAAATGAACCGTCGTGTAAAGTTCTTCGAGGAGCCACTTTACATGACGGTTCCTTGGAACCGTCGTGTAAAGTCCGGATTTACACGACGGGTTTTAAGAACCCGTCGTGTATTCCTAACTTTTTTACCCTTCAATTCCTCTCATTTTATCTCATTACAGATCTATCGCGCAGCCGCGAAAAACATCACAGACACTTGCGAACACACGTCTCCTCTACTGCGAAACCAACACTCTCGTATATTAAATATTTATAAGTATTGTGATTATTACTTACTCTTCTTTTTATTTATTTGATTTTTATGGACGATTTATTGTAGATGTCAAAAATGGTATATATTCTCTTTTTTTTCTTTTTCGGTTTGATTAGTTGTTGACTATACATTGTGTTTTTAAATGCAAAAACTTGATTATTGAATAATTTGTATGATAAATTTAATATCGATTTAGGTCGGGTTCTTGGAAATGGATCGAAAATGGATGTGG
The DNA here is from genome assembly GCA_009761775.1 of Ficus carica. NCBI lineage: Eukaryota > Viridiplantae > Streptophyta > Magnoliopsida > Rosales > Moraceae > Ficus > Ficus carica. The sequence continues at coordinate 15,467,927 of CM019744.1, read as the reverse complement.
GCTAATAGATTGACTAGAAAATATCGAGATAGGATTAAATAATTTTTGTCATTTGCGGAAACTCACATGAAGAATGATAAGATTCGATGTCCTTGTGTGGATTGTGGAAATCATAGATCTCATCCAGTTGATGAAGTTAGAAGACACTTGCTTGCGCGTGGGATTATTTGTTCGTACCAAACGTGGTATTTACACGGTGAAATGTTTTTAATCCATCATCGAGCAACAAAGCGAAATATGATGTTGTTGAGGAAGTTGTAGGAGATAATTTGTTTGATATGGTTAATGATTTGGAAGAATAGTTTGTGCATCGTCCGGAGTTATTTGAAGCAATGATTAATGATGTCGAGATGCCCTTGTATGACGGGTGTAGTAAATATACGAAATTGTCCGCATTGGTCAAATTATGAAACATGAAGGCATCGGGAGGGTGGACAAATTCTAGTTTCACGGCTCTTTTAGAATTTCTAAGAGAGGTTCTACCGGTTGATAATAAAATACCTGCTAGTATGTACGAAGCTAAGAAGACGTTGAGCACTTTGGGAATGGAATATGAAAAAATTCATACATGTCCAAATGATTGCGCCCTTTACCGAAATGCGTACGAGAATTCGGATGAATGTCCGGTTTGTAAGGAGTCAAGATGGAAGAAGGGCAAGAAGCCAACGAATGGCAGCAAAGGTGTGCCGGCAAAGGTGTTATGGTACATTCCTCCGGCACCGCGTCTACGACGTTTATTCCGTAATGCCGAGCATGCCAAGAATTTGACTTGGCACCATGATAAACGTGTTGAAGATGGTATGCTTAGACATCCAGCCGATGCACCACAATGGAAGACCTTTGATGCCGATCATCCTGAATTTTGTGCGGAACCACGGAATCTACGTCTTGATTTGTCGGCGGACGGAATTAACCCGCATGGTAATATGAGTAGTAGGCATAGTACTTGGCCCGTCATACTTGTCAACTACAATCTCCCTCCGAAGTTGAGCATGAAGCGAAAGTTCTTGATGTTGACCTTATTGATATCTGGTCCTCAACAACCAGGGAATGACATTGATGTGTACTTAGCACCACTAATCGATGATCTAAAGAGCTTATGGGAAAAATGGATCGAAGTTAGAGATGCTTACCGTCAAGAGACATTCACACTCCGTGCAATGTTGATGTGGACAATCAATGACTTTCCTGCTTATGGAAATCTATCTGGTTATTCAGTCAAGAGTTCTATCGGTTGTCCCGTTTGTATGAAAGAAACATCCTCCATCCGATTGAAGAATGGTAAGAAAACCGTTTACCTTGGTCATAGGAGATTTTTACCACAAAATCATCGATACCGCAAACAGAAAAAGGCTTTCGATGGCAAAACGGAAGAAAGAAACCCTCCCCGGGTTTTGACCGGCGAAGACGTTTATGAGATGGTTAAGGATTTGAAAGTGGTGCTCGGGAAAAGAAAACGGCGTAACAATGATCCCGTGGTTGACGGCCCTTGGAAAAAACGGTCAATCTTCTACGAACTTCCATATTGGAGGACATTTTTTGTTCGTCATTGCTTGGATGTGATGCATATTGAGAAAAACGTGTGTGAATCAATAGTGGGCACATTGCTAGACATTCCTAATAAGAGCAAAGATGGTGAGAAGGCACGGTTAGATCTTAAGGAATTGAAGAATAGACTTAACTTGATCCCTACGAAGAAAGGGAATGCAACTTACTTACCTCCGGCGAAGTACACACTATCAAGACAAGAAAAAAGAAAGCTTTGTGAGTGGCTGGCTTCTGTAAAAGTGCCCAACGGGTATTCTTCCAACTTGAAAAGGTTGGTGTCTATGAAGGATCTGAGGCTGATTGGCATGAAATCACATGATTGTCATATATTGATGCAACAGTTATTACCGCTGGCGTTGCGAGGAGTTTTAACGAAGGATGTGAGATTCGCAATTACCAAGTTATGCTCATTTTTCAACTCGATATGCTCTAAGGTAATAGATCCATTGACACTAGATTCGCTACAATTAGAGTTGGTTAAGACTTTGTGCTTGCTTGAAAAGTACTTTCCACCCTCATTTTTTGACATAATGATTCATCTAACGGTGCACTTAGTCCGGGAATTGAAGCTATGTGGACCGGTGTACTTGAGATGGATGTATCCTTTTGAAAGGTACATGAAGGTTTTGAAGGGTCATGTCAAGAACCGAAATCGGGCAGAAGGATGTATAGTAGAAAGCTACATTGCGGAGGAATCGCTCGAATTTTGCTCCGAGTATTTGTCCACCGCGGAGGCGATTGGGTTGCCGAAGACTACAAACATTGACTGGAAAAGACTATCCGTCGGCGTTCCATCCCAGGTAAATCGATGTGAATGGGAGAAAGGTTGTCTCTATACTTTACATAATAGGGTTGCAGTTGAGCCCTTTATCGAGATTCACCTACAGGAAATAAAAGATAAATATCCTAAAAGAGGATGAAATGAAAAGTTGATACACGATGACCACAATCGGACGTTTCGTCTGTGGCTACGAAGTCATGTCTTTCAGAAGGACGGCTGTTCGCAAGAGTTAATGAACCTCGCTAGAGGTCCGTCGACGATTGTTACACGGTATACATCGTACTTCGTCAATGGTTATACATTCTACACTCGCGAAAGAGATGAGAAGCATCCCGTTCAAAATAGTGGTGTTAGTATCCGTACTAAGTCAATGCATATTTCATCTGCAAAGGACAAGAATCCAGTTTATGGAACTATGAACTACTTCGGTTTCATTGAAGATATTTGGGAACTCGATTACTGTGGTTTACATGTAGCACTCTTTAAGTGCAAATGGACAGACAATAATTATGTAAGGATTGACAGTGATGGCATCACAGTTGTGGACTTTAGACGATTGGGATACAAAAATGATCCATTCATTATGGCATCACAAGCAATCCAAGTATTTTATACAACGGATCCCAGCAATGCAGAGTTGTCCTTAGTTGTGCCCATGAAGCCAAAATTGTACCGTGATGGGCAAGAAGATGAGGAAGATTGCTCCGACATTCCATCTTTCACACAGGGAATGCCACCGGTTGAGGAGATTGATGAATTCGATGATGATGTTTCACACTTGGTTCGACCAGATATTGAATGGACACGTGTTGAGGCAGCAAAGAGAAAAAAGAAAAAAACTTGAACATTATGCCATTTACTGTGTATAAGTACATTAATTAATTTCTATTCTAATTCATCATGATCTATACTATATTTAATTTGTTATGTTGATTGCTATATATATATATTGAATATTAAATTTGAATCAGGACACGTGTTTGCGTAATTTTTTGTATACAACACAGTGGTATGTGGCCGTCGGAATGTGTTGACAAATTTTCAAAATTTTTGAAAGATTACACGACGGAGCATATTAAAACCGTCGTGTAAACAGGGGGATTACACGACGGATCCTCGGACCCGTCGTGTAACCCACTGTCCCTCGGTTGTTTACACGACGGGCCCTTGGGCCCGTCATGTAAGCCACCGTGCCTCGGTGGCTTAAACGACGGGCCCAAGGGCCCGTCGTGTAAACTACTCCGAGGGAGTAGCTTACACGACGGGCCCAATGGCCCGTCGTGTAAGTTACTAGCTTAAACGACGGGCCCTCAAGGGCCCGTCGTGTAAGCTTGAAAAATTTTGAAAATTTTTAACTTTGGGTTTTTGAAATCCGCGCGCAAACCCATTACTTAAATACAACTTCCTTACCTTTTCTCTCCACATACCTTCTCATTTCTCTTCACATTCTCTAAATTTCTCAAGTGCCCACTTCCTCCTCCAAGCCGCCACCAACTTCGTCATTGCCGCCGCCGCCGCCAACTCTGCCTTTGCCGCCGCCGCCGCCAACTCCGCCGTTGCCGTCGCCGATTCATTGGTGTTGGAGTGTCTATTCATCTTCCAAGAAAATTAAGGTAACTACATATACAACTTAAAATAAATTTGGGATTTTGTCTTGTTGTTTGTCACTAAATTTCAATTTTTTAGCATGGGTTGTAGATTAATGGTTTGTAAATGGTTTTTACACTTTACATACACATGAATTTTTCCCGCTCACAATATGCTCGATGAAATGTCAACTTGAGTTTTGGAGGAATAATATAAAAGCAATCACATATATTTATGTATAAAAGCATAAACATGAATTTCTAGAGTGTTATTTTTGTCCTAGGGCAGCGTTATTTCGAGTTTTTTTTTTTTTTGGTCATTTTTGGGTCCCAATTTGTGTGGGGCGCCAAGCGCCCTTGTGTGGCGCCAGGCGTCCTCCGTCTGGGGCGCCATGGGCGTCTGGGGCGCCAGGCACCCCCCGTCTGGCACCAGGCGCCCCTCTGGCCCGCATTTAAAAAAAAACAATTAAAACTTTTGTTATATTTTCCACTATATTTTATTTGTGCCAACATAATAACAGTTAAATTTAAAAAAAAAAAAGGAAGAAAATAGTTCGAATACCCATTAACGTAATTTTTTTTTTCCAATAAATGTAGGTGAACCACAACAATGGAACATTCCAAAAAGGGACGAGCACGAAGGAGAAACCCGATGGATCCCACTGTCGAGGGCAAGCGAAGGGCAACAATAATGAAACGTGTCTATATGGCAAGGAAAAGAGGTGAACGAATTCAAGTCACGTTTGACGAGAAAGGACAACCGGAAGGGAAGCACGGTGACGAATTGATGAGCTGGATTGGCGTGCTCGCTAGAGAGCACGTTCCAATATGGATTCAAGATTGGAGATCTCGTGATTTAGACGGATTGAAAGAAATTATTTGGAAGGAAACTGTTACTTCTTTCACCGTGGAAGAAAGCTTTCGGAACACTTGTTTAAAATCATGTGGTGAGGCTGCAAGGAATTTTCGGTACGATCTGTACAAGACATTTGTCGAGGAATTTATAAATGAAGAAAGTGTGTGGACACGGCCGAAAAAAGTTATTTACAATTACCCCAATATTGAAGAAGAGGATTGGATGAAATTCGTTCAGTATAGAACGTCCTCGCAATTCCAACAACTATCTGATCATGGAAGCGAAATAAGGACAAACAACGAATACTCATCAAGAGGAGGCCGAGACGGATATAGGAAGCTCGACCAGGAAATGGTATGTCAATAAATTTTTTTTGTACTAAATCGTATCCCAGTTATACTAACGATGTTAATTACAGTTTAAGAATAATGGGAAATGGGAGAGAAGAGATGGTTTGTGGCTTGAGCAACAGACGGGACCTGATGGAGAGTTGAAAAACCCAGCATGTAAAAATGCTAGCGAGTTGATAGTAAGTTTACTAACTAACAATGATTTCTTCATCACAACTATACGTACTTACAACCCTTTTGGTTAAATGATTTCTGTTAATAATCTTGTAGGTGGAGTACAACACACAGGAGAGCCAAGGCACTTTCGAGTCAGTTGGCACTAATGATGTATTGTCGCAGGCATTATCTAGACCTGAACACAAAGGCCGTGTCCGTGGCCAATCAAAGTTCGTAAAGCCGTCTCAGTACTTTAACCTAAGTCGCAGTTCGAACAAAGACAATGAAGTACAATCAATGAGACGTGAAATAGAGGAATTAAAGGCGTTGGTGCGTGGTCTATGTGCGAACAGAGATGTGGAGCCGTCGGTTGATCCCAAGAATGTGCCAACCGTAGACCAACACAACAGCTTTAAGGCTAGTTGCTCTGCACAAGAAAAACAAGCTGGAGTTGCTGAGCCGCCAACCATGCCGGTCGACAGTCAGGAGTGTAAGCTCTATATCTTCGATAAAGTTCAGGGTGGACAGTTGCTTGTTGCGTTTGGAAGAGTATGGTGGGAGAGCCTCCCCACCGATACGGTGCATGGGATTCCACTGGGGAAGGGAACGTGCGAGTGTCAATCAACGTGCCCAAATTAAAAAATCAGCATTACCTATACCGACGTACGACGCAACCACTGTGGAGGATGCTGTTAATGGGTTTGTTGCTTGGCCTAAAAGTTTAGTTGAGCTCGACATGAGTATGAACAAGGCGAGTCGAGGGCCTAGTCACGTTCCCGACCCAGCAGCTGGCAACAAAAAGTGACAAAAAAAGGCTGGAAATAAAACGATCGACTCTCGAACTGAGGTACAACAAGGTGCGCAAGAACAAAAACTGGTGTTCGACTTTAATAACATGAACAGGGCGATGAGGCCTTTGGCTTATTATGCACATAGTTCCATGTGTCAAGGTAATCAGATTGAGGTCCCAATACCATACACGATTATAGGTTTTGATATGCCTGTCTTTCTGAGCTTTGAAGATATATATGAGTTCATTAATTTACAAGAAATCAGTGCGAATTGTATATTAGTCTACATGAGGTACAACATTCTTTATCTTAAATTTTCTTTTTATCTGGAAAATCTTATATATTTCATGTAGAGTAACATTTTTGATACGGTTATGCAGATATTTGGAGGAACTTTGTAAAATTAACGGGCAAGCAGAGAAGTTTGTGTTTGTGTCTCCAAGCTTGATCTCAGCGGTGAGAACAGATACTGAAGATGCTGGAAGGAGAGAGCGAGCCGACAATCTTCTAAGCTTTTTGCGTGACGCACCCAAAGAACGGCTTTATCTTGTGCCACATAACAGAGGGAGACATTGGGTTTTGGGTGTCATTGACCCATGTGAGGACCTCGTCCTTTATTTTGATCATCTTCGGGAGAAGAAGCGCGACGATTTTACTGAGCTAATGAACATGTAAGTTAATTTGAATATGTTATTTTTTTTAATCTTAATTATATGCATCTTAATTAGTTTGAATTTTACCAATTTGCTAGGGCCCTCGCGGATTGGAAGATTACTACCGGAGAAGGGATTAGAAGGAGACGAGACTGTAAAACCAAATTCTCGAACCGTCCCTGTCCTCTCCAAGAGGGAAGTGTTGAATGTGGTTATTTTATTTTAGGTTTTATGAGGGATATAGTGTTGAATGGAATTGACGCACTTGAAAGTAAACAATTTTATACTTCTGAGGATTTGGATCTGATTAGGGGAGAATAGTCTGCACATGTTATGGAATTCGTTAATTATGATGTATAAACTTGTAATGTAATTCGAGTGTATTTTTAGTTTGATTAATGAAGTTAATATCTTGAATCGTTGTATTGAATAACATACAGATTAGGCCACCTGTGTGAAAAAAAAAAAAAACCCCCAAATTTTTTTATAATAATAAGTAGATTACACGACGGTTCCGAGCCGGAACCGTCGTGTAATATACTTAGATTACACGACGGTTCCGGCTGGAACCGTCGTGTAATCCACAAGGGTATTACACGACGGTTCCGACCGGAACCGTCGTGTAATCCAGAGTGGATTACACGACAGTTCCGGGTGGAACCGTCGTGTAATCCACAGTGTAATCCACTGTGGATTACACGACGGTTCCGGCTGGAACCGTCGTGTAATATTAAATAAAGTAAATATTCGCCCGCGAAAATCTTTCTTTTTTGGATTTCAAAATTGTAGTCGATCCAATTTCTAATATTATAATATAAAAGCAAAACAAACTACAGATTCGTTATAACCTTATAATAAAAATAAAACAAAATTTTATTTTTATAATTATCAATCGAATGTATGTTTAGTTATATCTAAAAAAAAAAGATATATCAATTTCTAATAAATTATCAAAGACTCTCTGGATTACACGACGGTTCCGGCCGGAACCGTCGTGTAATCCAAGGCATCACCCTTAGATTACACGACGGTTCCGGGACGGAACCGTCGTGTAATGTTTGTTTTTTTTCCATTTTACCGGGATTACATGACGGTTTTGAAACCGTCGTGTAAAGCTTAGATACGACGACGGTATTAAAAACCGTCGTGTTATCTTCCACGACGCTGGATTACACGACGGTTAAGGAACCGTCGTGAAAACTTTACACGACGGGCAAAACCCGTCGTGTAATCCCTCTTTTCTAGTAGTGGGGGGGGGGGGGGAGACGAAGAGTCATAACCCTCTGCGAGGAGATCAAATAGCCTCGATACTCCTATCACGCCTTATCAAACGGCGCGAATCATGAGGCTTTCAGATTCCCGCTCAAAGAAATTATTTCACGGCTATTCAAATTTTAAAAAGGCAATCGTCGTTCTGAGTTTTCCAATCAGCATTTGCCACGTGTAAATAAGATTTCTTTTTTCTGGGGCTCGATAATTTCGATTGACTTTCATAAGTATCTGCCAGATTTATGTGATTTGACACTGCTGATTATCAACATGCGTCATTTTTCAAATGATGAGTATCAAACACTCTATCAAGAATTCATCACTCGATAGAATGGGGGGCTAACTATTGGGGTCAAACTTTGTCTCCCCATAAAATTATAACTGGGTCATCGCGACCGCTTAATCAATGAACGACGAACATTAGACCATGATGGATCAAGTGTTCTTAAACATTTGGGCCCATCCCAATGAACGATTACCACTAGTAAGAAGAGTGACAAACAACGAATGTTCATCCTCGACCATTTGGTCTTCAATTCCCTTGAGTCTAGTTAATTTACTAAGTGTGGATTGAGTGGGCACTTGGCCCAACAAAACGAATGATGAACGATGCTCAATCCTTGGTTATGATGGATGACTAGTTCGTCGTTTCAACACTCATATTTGACTAACATCAAACAGTGAAAGATCAATCTCCATAACTACTAAATCCATGATCAATCATGGCATCATGGCCCACGATCTTGCACACGTTCTGAATTGCTCGGGGTAGTGGGGAGCCGCCCACTACTATCCTAAGAGCTCGGACCCATGATTTATCTTCTATAATTAGAGGTAGACTCCTCATGTTTAGGGGACCCCTCTTCTTTCTGGAAAAATCTCTTTTGCTGATTGTCATATTGTGAGATTATATCCAGAAACTATAACCCTTTGTATAAAGAAATCCATATATAGTGAAACCAAACTCAAAGGACGTAGCACAATATTCCAGCAAACCTCTCTAAATTTTGGAGTTGATATCTTTTACTGCTCTCATTTTAAATTTATCCATTTCATTTTCTGATTAAGATTGTTTTGTGATTTTCATATACGATATCCAAGAACCCCAATAATTTTTGTATGTTAATTTTCTCATGATCTAACCCAGTTTGAAATTTGACCGTAGATTCCTAGCATCTACAATCGGGAAGCTCAATTTTTGTCACCATGAAATATGAGAATTTTCTATATCTTTGTAAATAGTGCACATCTAATGTAAATATAGTCAAGTTGTGGAAGTAACCAAATCAAAGAATGGCAAAACCGTGCACCCGAAGCCCTGACGAAACCACTAAGGTTTACCATGCAAAAGAAGTTTAACAAGCTAAAGATCATTCCATATTAGTCCTTACACGGAAAATGTAAGCTATGTAGTCCCACATTGTTTGGGAATGAATATGTGATGGTTCATAAGTAAAAGAGACCATCTTTTAATGGTCTGACACATTTTGTGATAAAGTCCAAGAGTAAAATCTCACAAATCGAGGCCCAAAACGGACAATACTGTACCAAAGTGGGGCATGGGTCATTAAAAATAGTATCAGAGCCTATACTCAACAGGAAGTAAGGCCAACGAAGACATTGAGCCTCAAAAGGAGGGGTGATTATGATAGTCATCAGTCTATATAAGGAAAATAGTAAGTTGTGTAGTCCCAAATCACTTAGAATAAATATATGAGATGATTTATAAGTAAAAGAGACCATTTTGTAATGGTATAATGCCTTTTGGAATAAAGTCCAAAAGCAAAACCGTACGAGTCGAAGTCCAAAGCAAACAAAATCACACGAAATGAAAGCATGGGTTATTCCAAGAAAACCATATTGCAACTTTCAACATGCCTTTGCACGGAAAAAATACAACTTATTCTGATCAAGATGAAATTATGCATAGCGAATGCCACACTCAACTCTTACCAGTTGACTAACTAATATAGAACAAAATGCTAATATAATAGAAAAGAACTGTCTTTTCTACATACTTTCCTCGGTTTTATTGGTGCCGTGGCTTTATACAATTGACCGGATCATATCGAATCATATAGTTGTCCCTTCAACACAGCATAAGTCATCCAAAGGATCTCAGGGGCCCACCAAAAGCAAAGGCCAGGATCTTTCAAAAAATGTATTCCTATTCGAAGAGTTCATAACCGCATGGATAAGCTGACACAAACCCGTCAATTTGGAATCCAATTCAGTATTTTCCAATTGGTAGGTATCGGGAAGGACTTGGAATGTAATAATGTCAATTTATACATATACATTGTGTACATATTTTTATACAGATACAGAAGAAAAGATTATATACTTATTCAAACCCTATACCTACAGGTAGGGTAGAGAAAGAGAAGAAAACCAAAGATTTCACATAGTACTATAGAATTTTTTATCTGAAAATCAATCTAATTTATTTCATACCTATTGCTCAATGAGAAAATGAGTCAAATTCTACATGATCAAACTCTACCTTTCGGCCCTTAAGGAATGATAAAATGAGGAAAATAAAAAATGAAAAGAGAAGGAAAAGTAATTAAAAATAAAAGTAAGTCAAGTAAATAAAAATTAACTATAAGAGTCCAAATTTCAAATGAATGAAAACGTGATTGAATTGGTCCTTGTTGTCAATTCCATATGTAAACATATCAAATACCAATTCAATTCAAACTCCTACTTAGTTCCACACCGTCTAATTAGGGGCATTCACGGATTGAATTTGGCATATTAGGGTTCAATCCATAGTCCAATTCATGACTTCGGATTGGGAAAATTCCAATCCGTTACCAATCCATAAGAGTTTCAATCTAGTCCAATCTAATCCGTAAACATAGGATTACGCGAATTGGATTCATAGATTCGATCGGAAAATTTTAGAACTAAATAAACATATTAAAATATAAATAGTTCGATTATAGAACAATCATAACGATTTTAGTTTATAAACTAAAATAAACATACCAAATACTAAAACATGTTCAAACTCCAAGTTATAAATACTTTTTAGTAAAGATAATTTAATAAATAAATATATACATATGTACAAAAACTTCTATATATGTATATATATATGGTTTGGATTTGTGGATTTCACGAACTCCTCAATCCGTAATCTTTGGATTGGAAAAATCTGAATCAGTTACCAATCTGTTAGTCTCTCAACTCAATCCAATCCTACGAATTGAACAAAATGATCAGATTCACGAATTCGTGAACACCCCTACGTCCACTAATGAGCTCTCAGTCTCCTTTGCACATGGTTCTCCAATCCCTTGGTAGTTTCACCAAAGAATCAATGGAGCCATCTAATCTAGCATCCCCAACGCCTCATGAGAAGAACACGAATATAGATTTGTCCTAAAAACACCATTTCAAGAACAAACCCAGGAAATAATGAAAAAAGGATTGTTGATCAATCAGGTTTCATTTCAATCATGCTGCCTTTTGCGAGTTTAATTAATTAATAAAGCTATGGAGAGTTGAATGCAACAACTAGGTGTACTTGGGCGGATCAAGTTGAGAAAGTATAAGAAGCGTTCACGCTAGTCAAATCAAGAAAACAACATAATAATAAACATCAAAATAAGTATGCGCCATGTTTAGATATAGATAGAGATGTTAAAGAGGGTTCGAACACCCGGAAAGACAAGTAAAGAGAGAGCAACTTGATAATAATACACTTACTCAAAGAGAAGTGAAGGTTGTGGTTTCAAGATCTTAAGATAAATTAAAGAAACCCAAACTTGCAAAGAAACATAATCATTGATCCGGTAAATAAAAGTGTTTATAAACTTTGTGTTTACAAGGGAATGAGTTTTAAGACGTAATAAATAAACCAAATTTTAGTTTGAGCTCGTTAGCCTTCTATGAGGATTGTTTCTTTTTATTTAATTTAATTTAATTTAATTTTTTGTTTGGTTGTCATTAAGGGTAGATAATATGTTTTCTTTCTTTATTTTGTTTCTCTTTTCTTTTCAATAAATTGGGGTGTAGGCTTTAGAATACTCCCCTCCATTTGTTTGTTAAAAGACCGTATATAAAAATGAGAAATTTATACAGATAGAAAGAAATTTTTAATACGAATGATGGGAACGGAGAGTATAGCTAGTACATTTAATTAGGTAGACACCACTACAAGTATATATATATATATATATATATATATATTATTAATTGAAGAGAAGGGACAAATCAATGCAAGATATGCATCTAGATTTTAATTTTTGAAAACACACATAATGTGTTGCAGAATGAGATTTTAAAACGTCTCTAAAATCACCATGAATTGGTTTATGTTGCTATAGAAAATAATTATTTACCATAATAAATCATTATCCCTTTCAGCGTTAATAGTCTACAAACATCCTCGCTAAATTTGCAAGCACCTTGATCTTTCGATCTATTTATACTATTCATCTTTTAAGGTTCATTAGGTGTGTGGCCGTGGGCACCATGACCAATGAAAGTCTTCTCCTTCCAAATTTTCTTTGCATGACTTCTTGTTTTCTACTTGTTTTCTAAAGGGGAGAAAACTAGAAGCCCAGTTAGAGGCTAAAAAAATTTTAAAAAAAAAATCCTATAACAGGGAACTCTAAAGATCTATTTATAACAAAAGGATTTGGTCTGCCATTGGTAATCCTTCCCTGCCCTCAACTGATGAAATCACTCATTCATTGTACCCAGGGAGTGGGCGCGCGCGCATACCCTGCAGGGGAAGGTGTCATATGTCAACTTTTAATTGTATTGTTCAATTTTCATAAATTTTTATTTACCAATTAAACTACCAAGATATTTATTTCATTCAAAATTAATTTCTTTGTTCTAATAATTTAAAATTTTATGTTTTTCAACTCAACATAATTATTTATGTCAACAAATAAAATAAAATAAATAACTACCATACAATTTCTTGTAACAGTTAAAATAAATATTTTATCTGAAACTGATATGATCCATATGATCGTACAAAACATACATGATGTAAATGTATCACTATTATACGGAAACATGCCATGCAATGTTCTAGTCACGGTCAGTTTGTGTGGTAAATGGTATCAGAACTGTACAATGTTATTTTTAACACCTCCAAATCACTTTGAGAACATGTCTTTAATAAATCTGTTGATCCATCTAGAATAACATGATGCTAGCAAGGAGATCAAATGTACCAAAATAATCAAATCTCCAATAGATAATATCAATTGATTAAACAGTTAATTAATTTAATATCGGTATTAATTTCATCCCGCGCCATTATTAGGGACCTAGCTGCACTTTAAGACTAGCTAAATGTATTTATGAGAAATTTTATACAAAATTTTTCTCTATTGATATAACTGACTGCCATGCGATAGACACTCCATTATAGAATTAGATTCTGTTTTACCGCACTCATTACATTTTTATCCACGTGTATTGTTAATTTTCTAATAATGAGTTTTTTCTTTTTTTTTCTTTTTTTCCTTCTAGCACCTTTTGATTTGTCCTCTTCCACGCTTGGCTCCTTTAATTGAGGATTTCGCATATCTGGCTGATTTGGGTTCTCATTTTGTCCATTTAAAGCTTGATCATTCAAAATGGAAAAGTATGTCGAAGATCAGGTTCTTCCTCTCTGATAATATTCTTGTTAAGTCAAGTTGGTTACTCGAGGAGTTGAGCTAATTTTTCGAGGAGTCGATCTTGTTTCTCGGGGAGTCAACAGTCACTGAAATCTGTATTCCCAAGCAGTCGTCTTGACTTGTATTTAGGTATTCGATCATGTTGTGTTAATACATGTACAAAAAAAGATAAGATACAAAATCTAGCCCTAACAGTGTTGTTCTTTTCATAAAATTTTCAGGACTTCACTGAAGATACGGCCTTTGTTTGTTAGGAATTGTGCATGTTGCAAAACTAAAATCCAACCTGATCATGTAATTTAATTTTTTGTAAAAAAAGAAGATTGCTGGTACATATCACTAAATTTTTAATAATGATTTAGATTTTTCATAATGGATTAGTATTTAAAATGACAAGCTAACTTAAAGATGAAGATTGCATAAGTGTTCCGGTTTCGCTTTTAAAGCTACATGATCCCTTGACAAAAAAAAGTCAGATCCCAAAATCTCATACAATGACACCTATAGATCCATCAATTTCTCAAGATCATTCTTAACATAAGGCTGAGTTCCATCTGATATAATATATATATATATATATATATATGTATGTACATATTTATACTGGGATCAAGCTTAAAGTCAAGCAGGCAAATAGAGCTCGATGCATCTTGGGTAGTAGTAGTATTAATATTTCATTCGACAACTCACAATTGTACCTAAAAAAGATAAATTTCTCGTGACATTTCAAATTCTATATATGTAAAGTGAAAGCAACTTGGAAAAAAAAGATGACCATTCACTCGGGGAAAGGTCGCTTTTAATGCAAGATATACGAAAGCTGTCTCTTTTTGTGATCATGTATAAAAGTGTTGTCCTACAAAAGATTATATCTATATCGGTGAAACGGATTAGTGTTTTTTAACGAGTACAAACACACGGGTAATTTGGCTTATTTGGTATTCATGTAGGCGTATACTTATGAGTTTATAGTGAATCAAATGACTCCATGCCCTAATTTTTAATATAGATCTAAATTTGTTGGCTCCCTTATATATATATATATATATAATTTTCCTAAAAAAATATATATACAATATACACATATATATTATTGTTTTTTTTAGTTTAAATAAAGGAAATTCAAATTTTACACCTTATGATGAAATCGAGTGTAAAATTACCGTTAGTTTATACCTACAACTATATATATATATATATATATCTAGCTAAAATGCTGACTCCCTTATATGACTTCATAATTGGTTCATTGGTACTTTTATATCTATCTAATGTTACATTTGACTCTATAATATGGTTCTTACTTTCAGATCCACACATTATGAAGTGGAATGTGGTGTTCAAATTAATTTTGAAGGACTGTAACAGTCGTGTTTACAAGATAATTATTTCATCTCCCCAATAATATATCTACTACTAGTGCATGTCCTTCGTATATAAAGAAGGAAAAAAAAAAAAAAAGGAGTGGTGATTCCTTTTTCTATCTTATTATAAATCAATAATGGGAATTTATTCTACGAAATATATAAAATAAAAAAGAATATTGATCTTTAACCCTCTTAATATTGATTCCCAATAAAAGGCAGAATGAGTGTGAAATATCTACTTAAATACTTTTATTATTCATGTGAGAAGGACAATTTAATAATAGTTCTTATTTAAAGATATAAGATTCCTAATCTTGAAGCTTAATAAATATGAAAAAAAAATGGATTTTTTTTTTTAATTTTCATTATTGATTATGGGAAATTATACAGTAAACGTAGCATTGTATCATACTTTTATTAGATCATCTAATAGATAAATAAACACAAAAAATAAAAAATAAAAGTATATAAACAAGATTTCGGGAAAAAGAATTAGGGCTCGGATGAATTTATTTATTTTTTCTCTATTAGATTGATGAAAAAGAACAGATATATTGTTCGTTTATCAAAAATTCATCTTTTTTTTTAAATCACCCTGTTTATGCCCTCAAAGTGGTAGCCTAATAACCTTAAATTTCATATACAGCCAAGTGATTTGATAAATGATTTGTCTTAAATTCGAGTCACATAACAAGCAATATTTAATATTTTCACTTTGTTTTCTGACACATATATCTATATTCATCTTAATATATACAGGCATTTCTCAAAATATGAGGCTTCTTTAGTCATGCCGCTGAGGAAGATTTATGGCTATATCATGCCTCTCTAATACTTTTGATTATTTATTTAAAAATAAATAAATAAAAAACTAAAAAAAATAAATAAGTAAAAAGCTTATCTCCATTCCGGATAAATGTTTGCCCAATTGATGTTCTAATTATTGTAAAGCACACGCTTATAACTTTCATTTTGTAAGGCACGATAGCATAACATTTAATTTATTTAATTCGGTCTATGATCAATAGAATATATATTTCAGAAAAAGAAGATGTACAACGAATTCACGAAAGAAGAAATATATATTGAAAACCAGACCTTGCTTCCCAAACAAATCATTAATGAAAGATTGGTAGAAAAACAGAACCAATACGCCAAAAATGTAATGGTCCATGCAGAACCCAAACTTTGGATATCCTCACTTATTCTCTGATATATATATATATATATATATATATAGTGATATAATTGTATGAGAGGGCCCTTAAAGAATATAATCTACGCACGCACTTGTATGGGAGAAGTAAATTGCTTTTTGAAATTAGTGGGGAGGTGCCTAGCTAAGTACGTAGCTAGAGCTAGATGCCGAGAGAGAGAGAGAGAGATTGAAAGAAACGTTATGCAAAACAAAGCACTAAATTTTGCAAAAGAAAAGGCCAGCAACGTCAGTCTTGTCTTTATCAAGGTGGCTCCAAAACCTCAGTGAGTGAGAGAGAGAGAGAGAGAGAGAAAGATATGGCTTTTGTGGCTAACGTTTTGATTGTCTCCCACTAACTTGTGTTGGGTCGGCCGTTCCCAAGACAATGCTTTGTGGGTATGTCATGTCTGTATTAGGGCTTCTTTGCAATATCTCCCCGTCTATTTCTTTATTATTATTATTATTATTATTTCCCTTAAAGCACACTTCCCTTGGAGTGGGGACACTTAAAAAACTGATGGAGATGGATTTTTATATATATATAAAAAGAGTATAGACATATATTTCTACATATGATTTACAAACATAATCGAACAAAATATTGTAACATTAGTAACATACATACGTTTTTTTTTTTTTCCCCAAACTAAGACCATGATCATTTTTTTTCATTAAAATTCCAAACTTTAAATGATCTCATATGTCCATACTCAATGATATGTGACTCTGTTGATAATCGATACAATTAGTATATCTTTATTGAAATTTTCAATTTTTCAACGTCAGCTGAAATTTAATTATAGGAAGATTAAATTTGTTAACATGATGACATACAATTTTTTTTTAACTTGACGTAAGAAAATATTGTTACATATATACATATATACACTAAAATGAAAGACACTGTGTGATATTTGATGCGCAAAAGATATTATCAAGCATTAGTAAACGTGCAATAATTATTTGACCTATAGGAATTTTATAGGATTTCTTGAAATTTATGTACTATTTAAATTTTTGCATAGTTTAAATAGAGAAAGTTAACTTTAAGTTAAAATATAAAATATCTTCTTATCATGTAAAACTCCACTGTTTCAATGGATGGAGGGAGAGAAGTCGACTCCTAATGTATAAGAATTTTATTAGGGGATACAAAAAGAGACACAAATAAAAGAATATATGAGTTAAATCCAGAAGAAAGATTTAGATAGGAGCTGTCATATTCAAAATTTGAGAATATTTTCATTTTTTTTAATAAAAATCATAAACCCTATCATACTAGAAAATAAAATATTAAAAAGTGTTCCCCATATCAAATAACACTTTATATTATGTAAGTTTATGTAAGGAACTATATAAAAGAGATCAATGCCTGTAAAAATAAATAAATAAAGGAGATAACTGTCATCTTGCTTGTTTTGTTCCTAGTTTATAAAGATTCCATCTATATATATATATATATATATATATAACACGTACTTTTCTAGTCTCAAAACAAAGAAAAAGTTCTGGTTGTGTACATGAGTGAATTCAGTCTTTTCATTGATTTTTTAAATTATTTTGTGTGTTAATGTTTAGAGTTTAGTGTTTTGATCTCTAACCATTCACCTACCCCATGGTCTCTCAAGATATCTATCTGAATCTCAAGATAGCTTGTCAATGCTCAGTCTATTGCACGTGAAAAGTGTAATGGAATCAAAGAATCGTTTGTCTTCTTGTTTTTGTTGGAATATCTTTGAAGCAATGTATGAACGTATCCATTGTATTAATTAATTCATGTTCATTTTAACGTATCCAAAGAAATATCCATTTAAAATGAAACTACAGTGATTTATAAAAATAAAATAAAAAATTAGGCATCCATACATATGTCTGCACCCCTTAACACCCCCTATAAAATTATATATAAAGCAACTTATTTAAACATTAATGGACCAAGAAGATTTATCAGAATTACTCATCAAATTGTGACAGAGATTAAAACTTGAAAAGTTGGATTATTTCTACTTTCATGCTCCCAAAATTTTTAATTATTAATCATAGGTTGCAAAGGAAATCAAGGGACAATTATCTCCAATTAATTTAGAAAAAAAAATTAGGAAAGAGAATATCATGTATTAAGCGTATAAGAATATTTATCATGTAACTTTAGATTTTTTTCCATGGATTTCGATACATAGTCTTCATATAAGATTCCTACTCTTGGTCGAATGTTGATTATGACCACTTAAACGAGGACTTTATACTACATACGGTAGTGAACAAGTTAATTAACAAGTAGATGATAATCTTTAAAAACGCAAAGTTATTATTTAAGTGCTAAAAACTAGTATGGCTGTCCAAAATAAGGTACATATATTTGGCATGACATTGAAATGTAGTACAATGTTGATACCATGAAATTGTATAATATGCACGTTTTTTTAATGGAAAATTAGGTGGGGTGGGGTTGTTGGACTTTTTTTTATTTAGCAAAATGATTTTTTGTTATATTTTTCTAGTCAATCAATTTAGGGAAGAGCTCTTTTGTGTGCGGGTGAGAAAATGAGCGATGAGCGATGGGGTGCTATAAATATTGATCCCGATTTGAGCATCTCTGATCCGCAAACTCGGACATGAAATTTGGCGTGAAATTCGGTGAATCTCCACGTGAATCTCACAGTGGCAGTGGAGAGAGGGAGACGACATCCAATAATCTAGATCCAGCTGAGATCGACGTAGTGCTCAAAAATTTCTTCCATCGCAAAATTTCTTGTCCCGGTATCAACTCTAGGGCTGATATGGTGACTTGAGGTGAAGAAGATGAAGTCTAATCCTTTTTTTGTTTGGTATTTTTATGGTAAATTAGTGATTTATCATAAAATATGGTAAGTCACTAATTAAGCAAAAAATTGGTAATTCATGTTATGACATCAATAATTTATTCTGGAAAATTAGTGATTGACTATGAAAATTGATATTTATAACGATTGATTATGGTTAATCACTGATTGACCAAATTAACTGAGTTATCTGGTTATTCACTTATTGATCATTTAACAAAATTGATTCACTATTTTAGCAAAAACGACATTTAAAGTAATTTTTAAAAACATCAGCTATGTATTTGCTTAAAAACTTTCAAGAAAAGGCCATTTACCTTTTTCATATACGTACTTAAAATGTGGGTTTAAAATAGTGAATGACTCCCGAATTTATGAAGCTAGTTAGATGAAGGGAAATAGGCCAAAAATGGAAGGGATTGAAATAAAAAGCATAAAAATTTTAGTATGGTGGTAAATAGCAGTTTTAATGTAAATTTAAAATTTATAAACACTCAAAATACCGAAAATACGCCATGTCCCTTTTATCAGATCTGGGCTTGCAAAAATCATGCCCATTTCAAAAATCATTTCTTCCTCTCCGAAACCCTAGCTGAGAAAAAAGTTACCAATCAAAATCGGGCCCATTAACAGTCCGCAAATCATACAAAAATCAACCGAGAAAGAGAAATTCATTGTCGAAATCTTGTTTTTTCAAGAAAAACTAACCGTCAACCAAAGATCGCCGACGAAAACCACCGACGAAGGATTCCGACTTATTTTGAAAGGTAAATGTACATCTCTCAAGGATTCCTTATTGCATTTTGTGTTCTATTTGACCAATTCATAGAAGAAAAGAAAACCTCGTGCGCTAGTATTAAGAGATATGAGTAAATTAAGAATTTACCTAGAAAATGACATTAACAACCCTTCAAATTAAACTGCGTATTGTACTTTATATTGGTTATTATATATTTTACTCTCGGGTATAATATAAATTTATTTACGAAATTCTTCATTTAAATTTACATTGTAAATTCTGAATTCACAGTACCAAACTGATTCAGTGTTAATAAATTTTGAATTTACGATGTAAATGTATAAATTATACTGTAAATGTAAAAATTACACTGTAAACAAAATCTCTATGATACCATGCGATCAAAAATTTGCAGTGTAAATTTCTAAATTACAGTAGATAACATAATATATTTTGTATAGTAAACTCAAAATTTACAATGTTGTTAGTTTATCAATTCATATCAAAAGTTTAAGCTATAAAAAAATGAGCGAACAAAAATTTTTATACTTCAACACTTCCCCTCACATGCAGGTCAAGCAATGGGCAAACGAGTAGATAAATATAAATTTGAAAATTCAACACAAATAAGAAATCCAAAACATATTAAAAACCTAACACACGAATGATAATAAAGGAATTAAAGAGTACAATTATAGAGGTTCGAATTTAGGACCTCCTATTTAGATACCATGTTACTTTACTAATCCATCTTAAAATTTTATATTTTAAAAACGTAAATCCAAAATTTACAACGTAATTCCAAAATCAGCCGAAAATCTTCAACCTACCTCTAACCCCCAAATCTCCCTTCCCCAACCGCCGGAAAACACAGACTACAGGTATGATGAGCTCTCGCGGAGGGTAAGACCACCTCCAGACATCGGATTTGATGTCCACTGACAGATTGCAAGCACACGACATGGTTTTTCGGCCATCGAACCCTTTGATCTGAAATCCGCTAGAGAGATTGTGGCAGCGGCCGAAAAATCATGACGAGGCGTCGCGTGGAGCTAGTCGTTGCCAGAAAAGACACCTGCAATGGTGGAGAGAGAGAGAGATGGAGATAGAGATAGAGACAGAGCTGCAGAGAGATTAGGAGAGAGAGACTTTGAAAATATCTAAAATAAAAATTCTATAACTGAAAAAACTATATATAAAAGGTAAAAAGGGAAAATTACGTATACAAAAACTCAATTATGCTATTAATTTTCATTGTTTTCAAGTTATGCTGTTTACGTTTAATTAACTAACTAGTTGGCCTATATCATGCAATATCTGTTAATTTTCTAACAAAAGATGAATGACATTTTTCATCTTGCTACGGTTTGATGATCACCTCGCATAGTTTACTGCACCGGTGATTTCTCCGACACAGACTGCAAGCCATCTTAACTTACCATAGATCATGCCATCTCCGATCCAGTCTCCACCGAACACACAAGTGTCTTTCCAATATCAGTGACCAATTAAATTTTTTTCAATAATTAATAATTACCCTCTATATTTCTCTTTCAGCCCCTCCTTAATCTGTTTTTTTAATTATTTTTTAAAGGAGAGTTCCCCCTCAAAGTTTTAAAGTTTTTTAAACTCTTAATTTAATTTAGTCAAGCCTCCGTAAATAAGTTTCTTAGCGCTTCGTCCCTACTTCGTGCCACATTCCTCAATAAATGGTGGTCTTTTTTACGAAAAGGTGATCATCCATAGAGCGTCTTGGATTTTCGTGGCAAAGTGAATTATATTTTGAAAATAAATGGTAATTGGACAACGATTTGAGAGAGAATTTAAAAATTTTTAAAAAAAAAAAAAAAATCCTCTTCCTTCCATGGATGAAAAATTCACACCTATCAAATATACATCTTTAACATTTTGGTTAATGTCATCTCAATATTGAGATTTAAAATTCAGATTCCCTTATCAAGAACAGCATTAGAAAAATAAAATAAAGTGATTATAATCACAAAAATATCATCCGTGTTTAAATTTTTTTTTTTTTTTTTTTTAAAACAAGTCTTCTCTCGTGAGACCAACCACTTTTGGTTGTTGTGGATCTCACCAGAAGGCCATAAGATCGCCTATACCGCAATCCTCGCATCTATGTCCCTTGTCCAAACCCGCGAGGATGGCATCACCAACCCTTGTCACGGCGGTGAGCCCACCATATGGGGAGTGAGGTGAGATCCATAGTCAGTATCTAGCTTTTATTTTTTTATTTTATTTTTTAAGATTTTTTTTCGAAAAAAATAATAGCTAATTTCAGCATTATGAAAAAACATTTATATTACTTTCCAATTAGTTCATGTCAAAGGGGAGATTTTCATGTGATATGCAAATAGAAGGATATTTTTGTCTTTTAAAATCACGGGTTGGAAACTCACATTTCACTTTAAAAAAAGGAGGGGGGGGGGGGGGGGGGGGGGGGGGGGGTGGGGGATGGGATTTCCTTCTCTTCTTTTTTTTTTTTTAAGAACAACTTTCCCTTGTGTTTTGTATCTTTGTTTAAAAAAGAAAATTAAAAATTAAGTGTAATATACTATCAGCCAATGATTTATCTGCAAATCACTTTTTTCTTCCTTTTTTTTTTTTTTTTTTTTTTTTTTTATTTGCAATTACAGAGTGAAAACTCACATTTCACAAAACAAGAGCATACTTTTATAATTTCCCTAAAAGGGGCAAAAAAATAAAAGAATGTTATCCTAAAGATGCTAAGTTTTTCTTTTTCTTTTTCATTTTTTTCTTTCTTTTCTGGATAGTTACTTTCAAGCTTACCCCCATTAGCACGTCACAGATTAATGCGTGCACTTATTGCAATAAAGTGGGAGCTATAGCTGCTTTTCCAATTCTTACTTTTTTTTCTTTTTTTTTTCCTTTTTCTCCTTGCTTTTCGAAGGATGATTACATGTGAGATTTGCATTTGCACACGCTTAATAATTTAATATTCGTATCCAAGGTTTGGTAGAAATAATATTTGACCAATTGGAGTTTATCAAGATCTGACTAAGATTGTTTGTTTATTGTCCATTATTTTGAAATAATTAATATTACAGGCAAAAAACTAATTAGTTTCTCTCATGCTATATATTTATAAACATGAGATGACTAAAAGTGAATCAATGCAAACAGGGTTTTACCTGTTTATTATCATTATTATTATTAGGCATGCCTAAAGGGTTGAATGTTTATTTAAGTAGAGACAAACAAGAAGGGTGCCAAACGAGATTTTGCTTAATGATGTGAAAAACAAATTGATACCCACCAAGGAAGCAAAATTCTCTTCCTTTTATAATATATATGTGTGTGTGTGTGTGTATATATATAATATATGTAAATCCATATCAATCTGCAGTAAAAAAGTCCGTGTCATGAGTTGTATATACTACTACCAAGGCTCTCTTGTCTAGCTAGCCTATAATGAAAATTTTCACTTTAGCACCTGTGGGGAAAAGATTATTAAAATCAGCATCACTTTTTCATCCCTTCAGTTCTAGCACCGTCACGTCATCAAAACCCATGATCTGTGGGGCCAAGCCGCAATTAATGTATGTCAAATTACGGGTTTGTCCTCGTCTCCCTCGCATGCCCCAGAAAACCAGCATCTACAGTATTTTAGAGAGAGAAAATTGAAATCTAGAGAGAGAAAATGAAATCTAGAAAGAGAATTTGATGCAATTGCGCGGAACCGCACGGAAACCGTCCGTAACCACCACGAAAGGCCACCAACTTATGATAGTTTTAAAAAACCGGAACCAGAGATCGAGAGAATGAGGGTTGAGGGGAAATCGAAGTTAAGGAATCAAAGATGACGAAAATTAAAAAAAAATTGCTTTTTCGTTTCAATGTTTAAAAAGTCTGCGTTTAGCGCTTTGTTTGCAAAGGGGAAAAAAAATTTTCTCATTTGAATAGTTATTATTGAACAGTATCTCTTCTTACGGGTTCGGTCATTTTCATAATGACCGCCTGGTAATTATGAAAATGACCCCTGTAACTGTTATAGCTCTCGCATATAATTTTGGTCATAACGGTTATGACCATGTGGTCATTATAAAAATGACCCGCTTTTGGAACTCAACAATCCTTATGATCACACGGTCATAACAGGAATGACTTTTCGTAGAAAAATGGCCTGAAACATGACTTTTCTAATTTTTTATTATTTTTTTGGACGAGGGTAATAACTGTTATGACCCACACGGTCATAACAGGAATGACATTCCCTTGAAAATGGCCTGAAACATGACTTTTCTAATTTTTTATTATTTTTTTGGACGAGGGTAATAACTGTTATGACCACACGGTCATAACAGGAATGACCTTCCCTTGAAAATGGCCTGAAACATGACTTTTCTAATTTTTTTATTATTTTTTTTGGACGAGAGGTCATAACTGTTATGACCACACGGTTTATAACAGGAAGGACCCTTCCCTTGAAAATGACCCTGAAACATGACTTTTCTAATTTTTTATTATTTTTTTGGACGAGAGGTCATAACTGTTATGACCACACGGTCATAATATGAATGACCTTCCCTTGAAATGGCCTGAAACATGACTTTTCTAATTTTTTATTATTTTTTTGGACGAGAGGTCATAACTGTTATGACCACACGGTCATAATATGAATGACCTTCCCTTGAAAATGGCCTGAAACATGACTTTTCTAATTTTTTATTATTTTTTTGGACGAGAGGTCATAACGGTTATGACCACCCGGTCATAACAGGAATGACATCCCTTGAAGATGACCTGAAACATGACTTTTCTAATTTTTTATATTTTTTTTGGACGAGAGGTCATAACGGTTATGACCACCCGGTCATAACAGGAATGACCTTCCCTTGAAGATGGCCTGAAAACATGACTTTTCTAATTTTTTATTATTTTTTTGGACGAGAAGTCATAACGGTTATGACCACCCGGTCATAACCGTTATGACCACACTGTTATGACTACCCGGTCATAAACCATTATGACCATCCGGTCATAACCATTATAACCACGCTGTTATGACTACCCGGTCATAACCATTATGACCACCCGGTCATAACCGTTATGACCACCCGGTCGGTTATGACCACATTGTTATGACTACCCGGTCATAACCATTATGATCATCCGGTCATAACCATTATGACTACCCGGTCATAACTGTTATGACCTGTACTAAAAAATGGCCAAAAATGTTAGATTTTAAAAAAAAAAATTAACATAGGTCATAACTATTATGACCGGATGGTCATAATAAGAATGACCTTTACTCAAAATGGCTAAAAATGTTTAGATTTAAAAAAAAACACTTTCGATGAAAGTTCTCTCTCTAAATGAAAGTTTCAATGGTCATAAAAAAAAAAAAAAAAAAAAAAAAAAAAAAAAAAAAAAAAAACTTTCGATGGTCATAACAGGAATGACCTTTATTCAAAAATGGCTAAAAATGTTAGATTTAAAATAAATAAAAAACTTTCGATGGAAGTTTCTCTCTCTAAATGAAAGTTTCTCTCTATTATATGAAGATTGGGTTTCAAAATGGGTGGGGGGCTAGGCGAAAAAAGTGAAAAAAAATATGATTCCGGTGGGTGGTAACTCTTTCTCTCTCTAGATTTTAGTTTTCTCTCTCTAAAACACTGTAGATGTTAGTCTGTGCATAAAAATTTTTTGAGCCATGCGAGGGAGAGAGAGATATTTGAACTGAAGGAGATGAGGGTAAACCCGTAATTTGATATACATTAAATGCTGTTGGGCCCCACAATAAGTGCTAGTAATGAAGGGAAAAAAAAAGTAATACTATTTTTAATAATAAAATTTTTACAGGTGCTAAAAGTAAAATTAACTCTAGCCTATAAAGGTAGAATCTCATTATTACCATGAGACTGCAATTATGCTTATCCAATAGCCTGCTAAATTGGATTGGATCTTGGTGACTTTGGACTTCTTAGATTTTAGGTGAGAAAGCAAAGGTTAGGTCTTTCCGTTCCACTTATACCAATAAATTCCCGTAGTGATGCTGGTCTGGGAGTGTGAAGATACCACAAATCTCTTTTAATTTATGAAGTTAAATTTTTCTTGTCCCGCTTGACAATTAGAATTTCTTTGATTATTTTTAGTTTTATATTCAAAGGTATTTTAGGTATTTTAAATGTAAAAGTAAGCGTTAATCGAGAAAAATGTATAGATTTTATGTACTGAATGTAATCTAATCATATAAAAATATAAAATTGTGATATACATTGTTACTTTTTAAATAAAAACAAAATGTATGGTTTTTTTATAACTAATATAGGGCTGGTCTCTTATCTGGTACCGGATGGTATCTAGCAAATGTGAATTTCAATTACTGGGAATATAAATTTTAGTTACTAGAAATGTGAATTCATGCAAAAGGAAATGTAAAATGAGGGAAATTCACATTCGATACTTTAGTTACATTTCATTCTACATGAATTCACATTTTTAGTAACTGAAGTTCATATTCACAGCAATTGAAGTTCACATACCGAATACCATACGATACCGGATATGAGACTTTGTGACTAATATATATTGTAGTCTTTCTTTTTAAAGTTAGTTTGGGCATTTTAAGGTCAAAATTAAGTGTTGACGGAGAAGAAAGAAATGATATAAATTTGTATATTAAACATACCTAATTGTACACAAATGTAAAAATTTGAAACACATGGCATACTTTATGAATAAAAGCAAAACACATAGTACAAAAACGTAATAACCAAAAAAAATACAGTTATTTTACTAATTTATTTTTTAATATTATAGCAAACGATCAAAATATTTTAGGGAGCAGCTATATTAATGTTCTAGCACTTAATTCACGAGTTTGAATTTTAGTAACTAATTTGAGATTTTCATCCGAAAAATAAAATTTTATTTGACCCTTAAATTCCAAAATTAATCAGCAAATTTCTAAAATTTTAAATCTCATAAATGAGCGAAGTTAAGTTAATTACTACTGTTAAATAAAAAATTCAGATCCAACAATTCTCATTTATTGAAGATTTTAAATGGAAAATATCCTTAACGATAGTGTATATCTAATTGATCATTAGGTTTAAAATCACATAAATATTCTAAAACTATCAGAAAATTGATGCATATTTCACACTTTAAACTAGAGCTCCATACTAGAATTCTCATTTTAAATTTTTTTGCTACTAGGATGTTTTAGAAACAAAAGTTTTTTAACAATTATTGCGAACTGCTGTATGCTTTCTCAAGAAACCTATATAGTACTCTTATAAATATACATTTGTGTACTTCCTTGTGGCCTGCCTCTCAAGTGGCATCAATTATAATATGAAAATTAAGAAAAATATTGATAATACTAACTTTAATCTTATTTTTTAAGTAACATCTTATGTGGTACTTGACTCTTTTTTTTTTTAATTGATGTGGTTACTGAATTAATTAAAAAGTCTATCATTAAAAATATAATAACTCACCTCACCGTCATATGAGTGGATATTCAAAAATTGATATTAGAGTTGGTATCACCTAACACTACTCATATTAACATAGATGATGGTACAGAGGACTACCTTACTCATTCTCAACAGTACAGCTCCCTCTTTTTCTTGGGAAAATTTGTGGTAGAGTGCCTTTCAGGAACTCTACCACAACTTACGGTAGGGTTCGTTTTTGACCGTTAAGATTCAATCGAACGGTTATAAAATATTGATGGTGTACGATACTCATCATACATCTTACCTCACATATCATTCCCACCCCAAACTATCCCCATCGCCGGCGATCTCCTCGCCGCCGGCGACGGACGCCGGCGACTCACTCCCGACGCCGGCGACCACCTCCGGCATCAACTCCGGCGCCGGCGACGAAATTTTTTTTCTATCTCTTCCCCTTTCTCTCTCTTCCCTCTCTCTTCACCAGCCCCCCCCAGCCCCGGCGGCCCCCGACCCAGCCCACCCCCCTCGCCGTCGGCCCCCGACCTCGCCGGCCCGGCGCCCCCCCCAAGCCCCCCCCGGGCGCCCCCCCGACCCTCTCTCTTCCCCTTTCTCTCTCTTCTCTTCTCTCTCTTCCCCCTCTCTCTCTCTTCCCCAGCCCCCCCCAGCCCCGGCGCCCCGACCCCAGCCCACCCCCCCTCACCGTCGGCCCCCGACCCTCGCCGGCCCGGCGCCCCCCTAGCCCCCCCCGGCGCCCCCCCGACCCTCTCTCTTCCCCTTTCTCTCTCTTCCCCTCCCTTTCTCTTCCCCAGCCCCCCCCAGCCCCGGTGGCCCCGACCCCAGCCCACCCCCCCTCGCCGTCGGCCCCCCGACCCCCTCCGGCCCGGCGCCCCCCCAGCCCCCCCCCCTCCGCGCCCCCCCGACTCTCTCTCTCTTCCCTTCTCTCTTTTTTTTTTTTACTGACTTTGTTACAATAAGGGTTAGTCTATGGACTCTCAAATGCACTCTCAAATTTGACCCGTACGATTGAAATCTAACGGCTCAAAATTTGACCCTATGGGTAGGGGCTCTCAATGAACCCCTACCACAGCTACCCCCCTTTTTCTTTCTAAGAAAAGAAAAGTATGTTATTTTGCTTAACGGGCAGTGTGAGAAATGCCTTTTCATTTCAGTACTCAAGTCGGCAATCCCAACCGGACCAAAAGGTTGACTGGATTAGTATGGAATGACAAACAGTTCCCTTTTTTTTTTTTTTTTTTTTTTTTTTTTTTTTCCTGCATATGGTTAGGATTTTGTGCTAACTATAAATACCGGTTTGTATTTTTGCTTTCAATTTTGTTTTGACCAGACACTGAAAAGACCAATTTACCCCTCAAATTCTAACCATCACACTTTTCCCCACTCTCTTTTTCTCTCTCTTCCTCCACCACTCTCTCTCTTCCCTTCTATAGTTTTAAGGTTTATTTTAAAAAAAAAAAATTGGTAGTATTTTTTTTATATAATTTTACGACCAAATATAATGAAATACTAATAATATGATAAATTGTGGGTATCAATTTGCTAGAATGATATGAAACAATCCGTTTTAAACAAATATAGCAAATAATTCAGTTGAGTACAAAAAATAATCTTTCAGTAAAATACCAAAAAGTATTCTAGTAGGACTATCAAAAACCGACAATCAAGACCATGTTAAATACCAAACTCATTCTAGTAAACTACCAAACATATTTTGGTAGAATACCAAAAACTATTCTACCAGAATGCTCTCATGCAACTGGCACCGGCGATCGAAGACTCTCGGTGGTCCGAAAGGTATTTTAATAGAATATGGGTAGTAGTATATAGAATACGGGTAGTATTCTTGTAGAATACATGCCGGTATTCCGATAGAATACATCATATTATTTTTTTTGGTCGGTCAGGGATTATTCTGAAAAAGACATATATATTGGTCTTTAACTAATCTTATTAAAGGTAAAAACCCTGAAGTCACAATAAATTTAGCAATATTCTAAAAGTGTACTGTTTTTAAGGCCTGCCTTAAAATACTAAAAACAATAATTTAATTGGTCACTGGGAAAACCTGTTTAATGGTCCAACCATAGCAGGCGGGAAGCCTGCAGTTTCTTGTCTAAAGAGTTGAAAGCCTTTAAAATAACAAAAAACCAAAAACACAAAGCGCAGTGAGAATGTTATAAATAATGTGCATAAATTATAAAATAGGCAAAACATTTCCGAGTTAAGATTCACTTACCTATATTCCTCGCTTTTCCTACTATGTGGAAAATGGGGACTATTAGATACAACTCTGATAGACATGCGGAAGTGTTATTATTGTTCTAGATTTATCCACGATCCACGCTGCTTTAGAATTCATCCACGAACAAGATCTTTATGCTGTAGGTCCCCACTACAAACAATAATAATAGTAATAAACTTTTAGCCACTCTATTTTCTATAAAGCTTTTAGTCGCATCATTTTTGTGTGACTATATGTCACGTTTAATCACAACTTTTGTGATTATATAATTAGTCACAAATTTTTATTGTGACTAAACTTTTAGCCATAATGCTTTTTCATCATATGAAAATTTTTAGTCACACTATGACTAAAAATATTGTGGTTTACAGTTTTAAGATACTGTATATCTTTTATAAAAGTAAGTTGCAATTATTTATTCAATTCAAAGAAGATTGCGTCAAAAGAGATAGAAGAGTGGTATGACAGAGCTCAGCAAAGGAAGAAGCTAACCGAACTAAGTAAGGGATGTCCTTTTTCTTTCTCCCATTTGCCTATTAGGTTATAGCCGAGCCGACTTAAGCTTGACAGCTCGAAGCTTTCTAATAGAACATTAGTGAAGTATTTGAGTAACCTCTTGTGACTAAATGCATATCAGACACAACTGTTTGACTAAAAGTGACATTTAGTCACAAAAAAAATGATGTGACTAAAATATCATAAAGAATAGGATGATTTACATGTATGAACATTTTGGAGACCTAATGTTTAAAATTTGTCCAATAATGAACTTATTTGCAAAAATGAACAAAACAATTAATTGTCCTATCTTATATTGACCACATACCCATACAATTTAAATAGGGGAAGGAAAAAAAAATATATATATTATATGGTAACTCCAACAAGATCAACTTTCACTCTAAAGTGCAAGTTATTGAAGATATCATATTGCCGCGTCAAATGCTATGAAAATCACCTACAGTTTAACATGTTTTGTTGTTTGTTATTGGTTTTTTATGTATTCAGTTGTCAATATTATATTGACATGGTAAATATGTTATCAAATATGTTTTGTAAATATATCTTATTTTTGTTAATGACAAGGTCAATTTATATTGATCAAATATTTTGTGCGTCTGTTAGTGAGTTCAGTCTTTTTATTATTCTTGTCAACTTTGTGTAAATACATGAGTTAACTCAATAAATGAAATCAATCATATAGTTTATAATGACTCAATACACCACCAATAAAGAAGTAATGAATATAATTGTATGATTACTAGACTTTTTTTAAGTTGTGATCTGATTTTTTCCCATGTCCTGAACAAGTACTATATATTAACTATGTCATTATCATATAAACACAGTTAATTAAAGAAATAGTTATGTAAAAAGATTGTACAAATAACAAATGCTAGTACTATGCAACAAAAATTTTTTTTAAAAAATTACAAAGTTAAAAAAACTGCCTCCTTGATAACGTGTCATCAGCAAGAAGGGGGAAAAAAATAACTTCCTCTCCTCAAATAGAAAAAATATAAAAATGAAAATAAAAAGTGTCAAAAAGAACCAATTCCTTAATTATAATGTAGCAAGAGGGGAAAATTAAAAAGAAAATCCTCCTTCATAATGATTCGAAACAATACCGAAAATAATCAATCCAATTATAACTTAAACGTGAATCCGGATTTGAAGGAAATAAAATCCGGATATATTTATATACAAAATTTTCTTAGAAAGTCCCCTCAAAAAAAAAATTTCTTAAAAAGTCAAAAGGAAATATTTAAAAAATAAAATCAGAAAAATATGTATGGGTAAACATGGAAGCATAAAGTATGGAAATCGAAATTTGTTCAAATTGCTAATGAGTTTAAAAGTGTGTATATTTAAAAAGGATGTCTAAAAATGATCACTTTATGTAAATACTTCTAAAAAAATATTGTGCCCTTAAAGTTAATTTTTATTGTAATACCACGGTCCTCCATGAATATGATCAAAATCATACTCTCGGTTGTCCATGGTGGAATATGATCAAAATCATACTCTGGGTTGTCCATGGTGTACGTGGTTGTTATAAAAATTAATAAGTCAAACAACCAAGAAAAATCTACAACTCAAATTTTATCCCGTCCATCTGGTTTAGTAGTGCTAGGGACACTAACTTTAATCTCACTTTTGAGTAACATTTCATGTGACCAATTAGTTATCATATTTTTACTAGTAGTAGATACAATTAATTAATGCAAAACAACTCAAATGGCATATAAACTAATATTTAAAAGCTGATATTAGATTAGTGCCCCCTGACACTATTTCTATCGAGATATAAACAACTTCACAGACATGCACAAATATGAAAAATATCACTATTATAATTGGTAGAGAGTAAATCGGTTTTAATGTTGGACATATTCCAAATTTACGTTAGCCCCATTTCGATTTACTCCAATTTAAATCCAAATATGTGCTTGTCAAAAAATTCAACACGTTAGTCAATAAAGTTTTTTACTATTAGTTGATGTGATGACTGTTTAAAAAGTTCAGGTGGCACATTCAACTATGGGAATGAGTTTACGGAAGGGAAAATATACATAATATATTTACATATATAACCTATGGTGTCAAGCAACTGCAATCTTGTTCACTGTGAAAGCAACCTGGCTACGGCTGCCAGGTCCGGTTACATAACATTTTCTATGGTATAAATTTAAAGTAGTTGTTAAAGCATAACTGAAAGAGAATAACGTAAAATACCTTTCAAAAAGTAGGAGAAACCAGTAATGTGAAAGTACTATTTGCAGCCACTAGTTGTAGAAACTACGTTTCAAGACTAAAATTTCAAGTATGTAATTAAGTACACCATTTCACCTGGAAAAACACGATTCAGAGGTTGTGCAACTAGTAATTAGCCGACAAATTCCCGGTAAATGCCAGAAGAGATGCACCTTGCTAGCTGAGAGATTCACAGTAGTATATAAAGAGAGAGCCTAGATCTGGTATTATGGTTTATAAGACAGGCAAGGATACAAGTACATACACGGTTAGTTGTGCAGGACAGAACACAGATAGAGGACTCATAAGACTTTATAAACCCTTACTACCAGGAAGGTCGATCCACTGCAGTTGAACTTCTACTTCACCGCATTCGACGTTCTCAGTCTGAGGCAGAGATCTTGAACGACCCTGCCTTCGTTCCACATGATGCTGCTTTCCTCAACCAAACAGTTCTGCCTGCTTGGTTGTATTCTTGTTATTATAGTTCCACTTGGAAGGCCTTCCAAGTTCATCTTCAGTGCTTCTATATACGCTTCTATGTCAAATTCTGCATCTCCCATTTTGTCATCCATGCTAAACGTGTCATGATCGTACACGGTCTGCAAGCGCATGAAAATAAAATGATTCTCAGCATTAACCACATGATGGTACCTTTAAAGTCTGAGAAAGAAGTCAATAACATAATTAACCGGAATGGATGCACTAACTGCAGTACAATTCAATAGATCATCTTCGGCTCCCTATTCAACTAACATCTTGAAACAGCCAATATCTTAGCCCGACAAGGAAAATTTTACACTTCTTAGTTCAGAATGGTTAAGTCCACAATTTAATGTAATCCAATAGAGATATCAGGAAAAGAAAGAACCAAAATCCAACAAAGAAAATTGTTACGAAAGTATCAATTATTACGAGCAAATATCAGAAACAAAAGTACATTTACATCATCAAAACAACAAATATTCTCAATATTTTTATCAGTCATTTGAATAATTGCGCTGTTGTTTTTTTAATTTTTAATTTTATTTTTTAATTTTTTGGATTAGATCTCGAGTATGGATAATGAGAGTAAGAGAAGAGGTTACCAGCTTGACAGGAACTTGGGGTCTGTGACAGAAAGAGTAAGATCTTCATTCCACTCAGGGTTGACATCCTTTTTTATCACACGCGTCTTCAGTTTCTGCATCAACCGATTGTATTCACTTAGCAAGTACTTAATAAATGACAAAAAAAAAAAAAAAACTTATTGCAAGCATAATTTAATCAAAAAGCGTATAGATCATCCCAGAGTTTAAAAAAAATGTTTTGATAATTGAAAAAAAAATGAATAAATAAAGAATTAAATTGAAGGATACTGTTTACATCACAAAGTTTGAAAACCATAACGAAAACAGAAAATCCAACGTTTAAGGAACAATAGAAGTAAAAAATAAAAAAAAAAAAAAAAAGGAAGAGATACAAATGGGTATAAGAGATGGGCATTATAATTGTTTCAATGGAAAACACTTAAAAAATAAAAAATAAATAAAATAAAATAAAAAAATAAAAAATAAAAAGAGGAGGAAGTAGTGGTAATGGAGAGATCACCTGTTTGCCCATCTTGACGACGACGTAAGGGTCGCTGCTACGGACGTCGCGAACAGCAAGGTTGATGCCGCGTTTCACACGGATTCTGAGTAAACCCAACAGGTTCTCCATTAGCGACGACGACGCCTTTCCGCTGCTATTGCTGTCGTTGGCGAATCCGTCATCTCTCCCCCCTTTTGTACTCCCTTCCCTCTCTCTCTCTTGTGTTCTTCCCCCACTTTTATTTATTTTAATTTATTTTAATAAATAAAAAGAAATACCAACAAACAAACCGGCCACTACCCTCCAAAAATGCACTGCAATCAGTTCTCTGCATCAATTCAAAGAAAGTATTATTAAAATGTCAGCAGACGACAAAATGGGGTGGTGCAATCAAATTTAACTTAAAATTATTAGAGGATATGAATAATTTATTTTATTATTTTTTTTTTTTTTTTGAGAATATTGAAAATAATAATAATTCAAATTTAAAAAATGACAATCAAATTTTTTTTTTTTTAATCATCATCGTAAGGTTCATCGAATTAAGTGGAAAGAAACGACAACAAAGATGGGCCCACAACGCTTTCAATGTTAAAAAAGATTAAAAAAATTCAA
The DNA here is from genome assembly GCA_009761775.1 of Ficus carica. Taxonomy (NCBI): domain Eukaryota; kingdom Viridiplantae; phylum Streptophyta; class Magnoliopsida; order Rosales; family Moraceae; genus Ficus; species Ficus carica. The sequence continues at coordinate 15,433,514 of CM019744.1, read as the reverse complement.
TGTTCAAAAAAGATTAAAAAAAAAAAAAAAAAACTTACCGGAGTTTTTGTAAGTTGTGAGTGGTTGTTTGGAATTATGCGGAGAGAGAATGAGGATTGTAGTAGAAAGGGAAGGTGGGTTGAAAGGTAAGCGAAACGTGCGGTTGGGGGGAATATTAATAAATGGAAGGGATTTGTTTAAGGTTGTTTTTTGTGGACCTCCTCACCTTGTTTTGCCGCGATTTGCGCGTTTAACGTGGACCCCATTTTCTTCCCGCGTATTCTATTTGGATTTGGATTTGGGAAAGTGACGGACGTTTCACGAATCGTATTTTTATTTTTTTATTTTTCTTCTCCTTACATTCATTTTTGTATTATATTCCAACATAAAATGTGAAATATAATATACGTTTAAATGTTGAGAAAAGTATTTCAATAATATAAATTTAAAAATCATTTATTAATATTACATAAAAATTTAATATTAGATCAATATGATATAAAATTAAATTAAATTTATATAAAATTTATGTCATGTTAGTTAAGAATGTGTAATTTGTGTAATGTTGGTTAATAAATAAATAAAAATATGGTATTTAGATAATTTTCTCTTGGAGGTATCTTTCTTATGTTCAATTTAAATCTAATATGTGATCAAGTTGTTTACATTTGAATAAGCATTCAAATGTATATTGATGAGAGAGCGTGTGATTTGATTGATAAAAGTACATAGAAAATTAAAATAAATGAATAACAACATAAGTGTGTCTATTGTTTAAATGTATTTGTATTGAAATATAATATATGAAATACCCAACACACATCATATTATATTGGGATATAATGTACAGCAGATATGTCTTCTAAATGTATTATTAAAATATTTCATCAACAGAAGATTGCATTTATCTTTTAAATTATATGTATCATTTCGTAATTTTTTGGAAGTTCGTCGTAATATTGTTAGAACATACAATTAAAATTTTGTAAAAGAAAGGGCATTTAAATTTTGTCAACTTGTTACCATTTTTCAACTTGTCGCTTAAATTATTACAATGTATCATTTTAGTTAATAGTACACTAAAAGATATTGAAAGTAGAGAGTATGATTGGTATTAGATTTAAAAATATTTTTGTTAGAAATGGGATGTTGTGAATACATGAGGAATAACGGGGTCATGACTAATTTAAATTTAAAAAAAAAAAGTTAAATTATAGAGCAAAGGAACATTACAACAAGTAACAAGTTGAACATGTAAAAAAACCCAACTCTAAATCAAATTTCCTCTCTCATTTTCAAAAAAACTCTATAACGCTTATTCAAATCGAAATGAGACGAGTTTTAATATCAAAATACTTGCAACGGTAAGACAAACAAGACAAGATCTATTTACTTATTGTTCCGGAACACATTTCAAGTGACCAGTCTAGATCACAAACTTTTCAAAATTTTCTCTCCAACACACTCCAACCCAAGCAAAATACTATCTCCATATATCCCCCAAACAGGCCCCAAATTTTTATATCAAAACAGTGCTTATTGGGTTTTGTCTGTTTAGTTTTACTCTTCTACAATTTGTCTAGATCGTCCCTAATTGTGCGACTTGGACTTTAGTATTTATATTTTAATTTTAATTAAACTCTTAATTTGAGTGTAAATCTCTGTCAATTAAAATTATAACAAAAAAAAAAAAAAAAAAAAAAACCACTCCTGAAATAATGATAAAAAATTATTATTCAATGCTATAAGATCTATTATGTTTATAAAATCAGTAGCAAAATATACTTAAACTGATGAGATACCAATACTACTCGGACCATCTAATTAACATGAACTTTGATATCAAAACTAAAAATTGATTATAATTAATTATAAAAAAAAAAAAGACAAAACAAAACAAAATCAACAAAGAAAGTGTATCTTCTTCTTCCTCCCTCAAAATCTCCTCTGCACCCACCACAAACCTTCTTCCACCCAGTTCATAGCTCTCTCTCCTTCCCAACGCCTCTCTCGTACTCTCGCTCTATCTTCCTATTCCGGCCGCTTCATCAGCTCATGTATCTTCAGGGGAAAAAAAAACAAAAACAAACAAATTTATTGTTTTTTTTTCTTAAAATTGATTTTCACTACTCTTTTAATTTTAAACGTAGTTTTAGATTGTGTTCAATTTTTTAGTTTTGAAATTTAGCTTTTCCACTTTCAGTTAATAATAAATAATTTAAATAATATTTTATATAGCGATTTTGTAGTTTTCATATTTTAAAAAATTCAATCGAATTAGGATAGATTTTGTCACTTAATTATACAAATACGAGTGATATTAGATTTTGGTATAAAAATGATAAAATAATATTTTTAACTACTAGAAATAGAAGTAAATAGCATTTTTCATGAAACTAAATAAGTTAATAAGGTGATTTCAAAATATTTAAAGTAAATTATTTATTCTCTCCTAGTAAATTTACTATTTACGACTATTTATTCCAAGTTCTCTTAAAACATGTTATTTATTTTAATTATGTACTTAAAAATGTTTTTACTTCATCCTCCCTCTAACTAAATCCATTAAGTATTTCAGATATTTTTTCAAACTAAAGAAATAGGAACCTAACAAATCGCGTATTAAAGATGTCAATTACCCTTTTCAAAACACAAGGAGATAATTTTTCCACTCGTAAATGCTGGGAGAAAATGTTAGATTTTGTTTGATCTCCAGAGGTGCAAATTTTTTTTTCCCCCCTCACTTTTCGCCTCATCATACTTTCCTAGTAATTTTTAATTGAGGTTTGTGCTATTTGTCCACGGTCATAATTTTCTATTTCTCTTTAAGGTCGACTCCAAGAATATAATTGTGATTAAATTAAACGGTATATTCCTAATTTCTATTTATATTCATCACGGTGGTGTTATAACAAGGATATCTTATCTACTGTCTAGTCGGGGGACAAGACACTATCGATTTCCCAAAAAAAAAAAAAAATCCATTTACATGCTAACTAGCTAGTCAGATCGGAATACCTCCAAGTAGATATTTTTCAATTGCATGGTTCAATGGTTAATCTAGAAATTTTATTGGTCCCTTCATTGGCCAAGGTATTACCTTCTCCTCTTGAGAGCTCTTTTTGTCGATCTATTTAGGAATTGTGTTATACTACTGGGTGTTCATCCAAAAATTATAGCCACGAACCGATGGAGACAAGTCCTATAATATCGGAGAGTGAGGCGCACTTGTGGTATATAAATGCACACAAACCCCTATGCAGACAACAATGTCTAACAGATCACTTGACGTAGTTCCTTATGAATTGCGACGTTACTGTCTCCTAAAGGACTTCATGATCAATGTACCCGTGAGTTACGTGAATTGTGGTTATTGTATCGTGGTTATGTGTGTATAATCGTGGTTCAGTAAACAATTATACCTGAATTTAAAAATACTTGTATAGTTTTCCTAATTCCATACATGAATCAAGATTTAGTAAAAGCAAAAATCAAATTGAAACTGCCTAGTTACAACCTAAATGAATTGGCAATTGGATCTAGCATAATTGAATACTTAAATAAATAATCCCGACTGTGTTGACTACGTTAATTATGCATATTCCTGCTAACAACATATGGGAGTCGTCGGCTAAAGCCCATACTCTAGCAGGTTGAAAACATAGGGTCTCCTCCTTTCTTTAGACATGGAAAAGAACACTCTCAACAAATCATGTTTTGTGGCTAAAATGTTCGTCACTCGAAAGACTTGCAATTCGGTTAGGCCTTCGATTTTCGTCAACTCATTGTCAAGTTTAGCTTGCATATTAGCCACCTCTTTATCATTTGACCAAACGTTAATCAAACCATCAATTTTTTGTGCCATTGTTGCCATAGAAGCTGCCATACTCCCGAAACTCTTACTCATCTCCTCCATAACCTTATTTCTAACTTTGCGCTTCCAATTCGAAACACTCGGGCTGTTTTCTCTCGATTTACGCCGCCGGCTACTTGGTTGTTGAGTAAATGACACCTCATAATCTCTTGAACCATCAGCTTGAGTTTCCACATTTACATCAGCACCGGGATTTGAGTGCAAATCTACGTCAATGTCCAAATCTTCTTGGTCTGCGTCCTCCCCTCGTATTTCTTCTTTCTCGTTAGAACTACGAACATTGTCACCACTAGCACGCTCCTTCCCATAAATCTCCTTCAGTGTATTATAGTGCAAAAATGGTTTACCATACAGTCCATTTGCTTCCCTGTGGCTCTACAAAAACCAACATATTATGAAACCTTCCTCAGAAAAATCAATAAGCACATTTATAGAACACATGAACAACATAACTATAGGCTTACCTTCACCCACTCGTTATACACACGCTTATCGCATATTAACATCATCTGTTTATCATTCCAACCGAAGCCGTTACGAGATAACATCTCAGATAAGGCAAAATATTTCGACTTCAACGTTTTGATCCGTGATTCGATATGTGGAGAGGCCTTTAATCCGCAATCAGGTAACTTTCTTTCCATCATGGTCTCTAGTTGAATTGTGTACCCGTTCTTGAAGCCAGAATCACCTCGCCACT
>CM019744.1:15239965-15428861 GCA_009761775.1 Ficus carica | reverse complement strand
GTGCCCCCTTCCCACTGGGTTTTCTTGCTTCTTTTTTTTTTTTTTTTTTTTTTTTTTTTTTTTTGTAGTTTGAGAATGATTAAACCTTTATTTCGTATTTTTTTTTTATGAAGTTTTTTTTTTTTTGGGATACGATATATCCAGATTATGATTTTTTGAGTTTTTCTCTTTTTGATTTATTGATGTTCTCTTCCATTCTATGTTAAAGTCTCTGTGTTTAATGCTTGTGAATTTCTGGCCAACTTTTGCATGATTTGGTATTTGATATGAGATTAAGAAGTGATAATTGAATAAGCCCTTGTTTAATCTACCATGAGATTGTCATAAGCTAGAGATAGTTATAAAACTTGTGTAGCATTATGAATTTTTTGTTCTTAATGAATTGTGGTAAGCTTAGAGTTTAAGACCGAGAGGTGATAACAGGCTTATTGTGAAATAAATTGTTAATATTTGATAAAGATTAATGATTATATTAGTAACATTCGCTGGCAACATAGAGAATAAACGTTAATTAATTGAATTAAAGGATTTGAATATGATTAATCTGGTAAAATCGGAAACCCTAGATTTTTAATATTTTGAGTCTTTTGTCTTTTTATTTTATTTTGTTATTTTTATTTAAAATCTCTTTTCGGTTATTCAAATAAAGTTGGAGTTAATATAATTTCGGTAATTGGTAATGACAGTCTTCGTGGGAACGATATTTTACTTATAACTTTATTACATGTTTATAATATTGTGCACTTGCTAATTTCCACAACAACCCTTATAACATTTTGCCTTTTGAATATCAAAATGTAGCATCTGTTTTTCCCGAATTTTGAAATAGTTACATTTTTGTCCCCCTCCCAATAGTTTTTTATTTTATTTTTTTTATGGAAAACCTCACGCGATGTGCAGATGACAAGGAAATTAATTACAAAAATTCCTTCTAAATTACAAGCCTTGTAACGCTTTACTGCTCTGAACTTTAAAACGTAACATCCGATCCCCCGAAATATGGTTTGCTTACAAATTAAGTCCTTCTATATGAGTTTATTTATGTTTTTCTTTAATTTTTTTTTTATATTTCTAATAGTTTTAAGAGAACTTAGGGCCCCTTTGTTTTGTTTACTCCAACCATTTAGCTCCACTTGTATTTTTTCTTTTTCTTCAAAAGTTAGAGTCAGTTTCACAATTCACATCTCAAACTCTAACTTAAAAGCTCACTTTTTATTGTAACTTTTCAAGTTCAAAATTTTGTTATTTCAAGTCAAAATGAACTGTTTTTTTAAATGCATAAAGTTTCGAGATGAACGAAATAATATCCATATTGATATTTTTTCCGAACACATTTCAAGTTTTTACACTTTATGACTCCAAAAAATCATTTTCAACTAAACGCACAATTCCAAAACTCAACTTAACTCCAATTAAAATAACCGTAATTCTCCAACTCATGCAGACCAACTGAACGGACTCTTAAAATGTGCATAAGAATAGAGGATAAAGTAGTAATTATGTATTTAATATCTCAATAACCATGCTTATTACTTATGCTTGATACGTGTAATTTTCATCCATCAAAGTAACAGAGTAACTAAATTTATTAACGAAATTAAGATCCGGAGAACGTATGCTATGTTTTGAAATTTGAAAGTCTAATGTTACAAGACCGATAATTCATGGTGAATTTTTGAAATTAATCTTAGTGTTTTTGAAAAAAGAAATGGAGAAACAAAGTAAAGAAGTGATTAGAATAAAATTTCTCCTGATTTTAAATATCCTAACCCAAAAAAAAAAAAAAAAATCAAATAAATTGATGCCAATAGCACCGAAGAACAAGACAGAGCAAAGACAAAGTAGTGCAGAAAGCAGCAATGATCACTGCATCCGTAACCTGTCTACCCAACAAACCTGTGGATGAACACATGGGGGGGACACTCATTTCGACTTTACTTTAAAGTGGAAAAAGAGTACTCCATTTGCTACTTTCATAAATTTAGTTTTGGTGTAGGTACTGGTGGTGGGTGACCCCTCAGCTTGATCCGGAGTTGATTTTTCAATACTTATTATTGTTATGGTAAGTTATTATCTTAATATTTTTATTAAAATTCATTTTGTCTCTTTTTTTTTAATTAAAAGTTTATAAATTTTTTAAAAGGGTATCATTTAATCCTTTTTACTAATAAAAATTAAAAATTCAACTAATAAATCACATGTACCATTACATAAGTTGAGTCATATATATATATTTAATTATAAGTATCATTGAATTGTAAATTAGGTGCGATTAACGTAATAGATTTTATTAAATTATTAACGTCTGTAAATAAAAAGAATTATTTTCCACTTTAGAAAAAATTTAGTAATCTTTTAGTTAAAAAAAAAATGGATGACCAAATCAAAACTTCATAAAAGCATTAAGGAACAGACAAACAATTTATTATATATTATTATTATTATTATTATTAAGATTAAGAGAAAGAAACACACGACACTGACTGGTTATATATATCATAAGATAAGCTACAAAAGCTGAATATATAAAGACAATAATTGAAGATTTCATTGTCATGGAAGACCTTGAGGAGTGGACCCAAGTGAAGTCTTTGCATTTTGTTTTTATTTCATTTGTTTTCGCATCTATGGGGGGTATTCTTCGCATACTAAACTCAACTCTTCCAATGCTTATCTATCTTCCCATTACCTTTAGATAACTACTTTCTTGTCTTGATGCTGCGTCTCTTTTGTGTCATTTCATTTGTATCCTTATCCTTTATATATATATTATATATATATATAATACACTTTCCACAACCTAACTCAGCACTGTTAATATTGTATATGTTTATTATAATTAATAAACGACAAAAAGCTTTTTCATTGAAATATTATAGTTAAATTTATGATACTATAAATAACATGCTTACTTGTTGTGAGTATTTTAACCTGAATTCACTCCCAAAAGAATTATCACTTATTTCTAGTGTTAAGTATTGTGATTCATTAAAATAACATAATTTAAAAAAAAATTAAGATGAAAATTCACTCTATACCGTATTAATTATAAAATTAAATATGAAATTATCACATTTGATTATATTTATAATCACAAATAATATAATTTAGAATGCTAATCAATTAACCCTCAACCCGGGGGGTTTTTGTGAAAAGCCACGAAAATCATGGGCACTCTTCGAGACTACAGCAAATGGTTCCATAAGGACCAGACGTAAAACCTCACCTCCGCTGAGAAAAAGATGTCATTTTTGTGGCTGCCAATCTTCTTTTTGGAATATAGAAAGAGTACCACCTCACTTGTCGGTCTGATATATAATTAAGGACATGATTTTTAATGTAATGTCAAATTTATATGTCAAAGCTAAATTTAGCAGTAAAGATAGGAAATCACTTTATAACATTATGTTATTTTCTATGCTAAATTATCTCACAAAATACATAAAATAACGAATTTGACAGTTGATTGTTAGCTAATGCCATCTGTTTTTTCATTTAATCATTGTCGTATTGTTATGTTTAAATTATTGAAATAATTCTGAATGCTTAATTATGATAATAAAAGATGGATTAGGCAATATTTTGTTATTTTCACACATTTTTGTAACTAATACAACATTGATCTTAACATATACATAGGAGATGACCTAAGTATAACATTTTCTTTGGTTAAAAAAAAAAAAAAAAAGTGTGATTGAAAGAGTCAAAAAGTTAGTGTGAAAAGATGGTAGCACACTTTTTTTTTTTTTTAAGAAAGAGAGGGAGAGGAAAAAAGATGGTCCCTCCATTAATGGACCTATAAGTTGAAGTGGCGTTGATAGCGTTATTTTTGGAGGTGTGGTTGAATTATTACAATCTCTGGTGAGGTGGGGCAGGGATGCCATTATTGAATTTTTGTCTCGAAGTTGCGGTGCGAGACTACTAAGCCACATACAAATTAGTGGATAGTGGGTTTGATAATGATATTTTTCAAATATTGACATTTGGAGAAATATAGTTGCTTGTTAGAATATTTAATTTCAAGATTTTTTTTTATGCAAGAATATTTAATTTCAATACACTGAGGATGACAAAGCAACTTATTTATATTTTCTTTCTTTTATAGCTAAAAGCAGGCCTTTTTTTTTTTTTTTTTTTTTTTTTTTTGGGGGGGGGGGGGTGTAAAAAGTATCTTTGACGTTGTTATTTTTATATATATATATATTATATTATATTTTCCTTCCCCCCCCCCCCCCCCCCCCCCCCCCCCCCCCCCCCCCCCCCCCCCCCCCCCCCCCCCCCCCCCCCCCCCCCCCCTCCCTCTCTTGCTTTTTTGTTTTATAGTTGGACAGTATTGTCTCCTTAACCAATCCATATGTAGCATCATGAAGGAATCAAATGGAAATATTCAATCATTGAGATGTTTACTAAACTCCAGGAATCTAATTAGGATCAACGGGACTTGAGATATTTACAGCTTAATTAAATTGAGTCTCATCCCGAATTATTGTCCTTGTTTTTTGTTTGCAACTTTGTGTTTTTCTCTTAGGATATCTGCATTTTTTATTTAACAATTCTATAGTTTATTTTAAATATAGCTTTGTATCTTGGATATATTAATCTTGTCCAATTGAAATTTGAATTAACATAAGTTTATTATCCTTTTTCAGTACATCAATAACTGATTTGTGGTGAGAGGCACAACCCCAAGTTTAAAAAATAAAAAAAATAAAAAATAAAAAAAACTGAATTTGAATTTTGAATTGATAAACATGTATTTAAACATTAATTGACAAATGCACCTTTGTAGTTTAGTTTAAAAAAAAAAACAATTTCGATTTATAATTATTTATAAACAATTTTAATGTGTTATCAGTTTTATTGTAATAAAATAAAAATAAAAAAACATATTAAGTCGCGTTTGGATACATGTTTATCAATAAAGCTGAAGGGTAAAATTCATCATTTGAAGATCACAATAAACTTTATGACACAGATTAAAAATAATTTTGACATCAATTTAAAGTAAAATTTTTTAAACCTAGTGTATAGTTTTATTTATTTATTTATTTTAAAACAAAAGATGTAAAGTAATAAAAAACTCCAGAATTTATTTCTACTAAAGTTGTTGTCAATATTATTATTATAAGCCTTCATGGCCGTGGTTACCAAATTAGATGAAGGAAAACTAGTACTCTGTGCCTCCTGATTGTCTCTCTTGTAGGAACTTGAACGATGTTTATTGATGAGTTTACAGAAAATGAAAGGACAAAGAGTGGGGCTTACATGCAAAAAAGAAACTGAATTGAATGATCAAGCTGGTGTTTCGTTGATTAAAACATATAATTTTTCGTTGTTGAAGCAGGGGGTTGTGAGAATTTAGAATTTTGGTGAGAAGGAATGCAGGAATTATATTGCAAAGGCAAGGCAATTAAGACTTGGAATTGGTGACGCTGAAGGCTATTCATGGTTATTTTGTTCGGATGAAAAATAAATTTTTTTGTTTTTTCTTTTGTCATTTATCTTCCCTATAACCAGATATCTCAAGAGGAAAATTCTGGCGTTTTGATAAGGGATAACTCACTAGTTAATTGGGAAACACAAAAGAGCTCATTATTTTACTAAGAAAGATTATGTGAAACTTTTCCATTCAAGATACAGTACAAATAAGATGATTTTAACTACTATATTTCCATGTTTGTATACAGATTTGGCATGATATGAGATAGAATTTTTTTTTTAACATAGCATGATATATGAACTAACTTTCTAAGTTTTAAGGGGGTTTTTGTTTTTTTTCTTTTTAAATTTTAAATCATCTATAAGAATGCTGAAACTTGGGGAAAGAAACGAAATATATTTGCGAGACTTTAGGATTTGATGGGCGTGGGCTTGGGCTTGGGCTTGGACCTTGGGCTTGGGCTTGGGCTTGGGCTTGATCCTCAACTTTATAACTTCCTAACCTTTCGTGTTTTTCGAGTTAAATTAAAAAATAATAATAATAATCGTGAAGCGTAATGTCTCTAATTCAAATAGTACACCACAAAAATTGAAACCTTACCTTCCATATGGAGCCCAAACAATCTGTATCTCAGCACTTATTACAAGGATATGATCATTTCACCCGTTAAGGTAAAAAATCTAAATAATTACTTTCGATGCCGATGATAAATTATAAATCAATAAATAAACAAAAAAAAACAACACGAATAAATAGCCTCCCTTGACTGTACATTTTCTCTACGGTATTGAGTATCAAGCCAGCCTGTCTTCTGTGGGATTCTTGTTTGAAGTTACTCTGCGACATAAGGTCATCTTACCGGGGACGACAAAAGCACCGCACAAGGAGCAGATGCAAAGCAAAAAAAAAAAAATGGCTTGCGATTCTCTTTATCAGAAAATTGAGACCCTTAACTGAGTTAAATTACTGCACAATCTGATCCGAGAGCTTCCAAATTACACTTCAGATGATTCAGTCCTTGATAATTATCCCTCCAAAATCTGAAAATTCCTGATCTCAAGCTCGGGGAAAGGCAACAAACTGTAGGCAGACAGCTTGGCTTCATCGCTGAGACACCATCATGTCATCATTTCTCTTCCAATTCATGGGGTCACAAGCCAACCTGGCTTTACCAGAATATCTCGCTTAAAGTTACGACCTGTTACCGAAGTGGACTCACCCTGACGACGAAAACACTGCAGAAGAAAGGATATATATTGGTCAAAGGCTTAACTCCTAGAAGAATAACAATGAATCTAATATTCGATCTAATATTCGATCAACATTAAAAAGTAAAGACAGCTAAAGAAACACCGGATGTTTTTTAATGACATCATCCCATGTAGTTAGAAAAAAGTGCCCTGCTTTGATTCTATGATTCCAAGAGCATCAAACTGATCTTTATTTTCATACTTTCAAAAGTCAAAATAGTGCTATATTCAAGGCCACCATCCGGGAGGAAAAATTAATCTTAGGAATATGCAAATACATTTCTTTCCTGTCTACCCTTTCAGGGAAACATTCGACATACAAAAAGGAATGCAACAAAAAACTATATTAGACAAAAAAGAAGGTTTCGATACATTAATGATACTAACCTTGTAACAGACTACGGTGTCATCTGGGTACATTGCGAAGAGTTTTGTTCCAAGGCGTGCATGACAAGAATCACAAAGGCTCTCATCATGATCTGCACATGCCTTGATCTTTCCTCCAATCTTGCTAACCTTGCGTCAGTGTCCAAAGCACGCGAAAGATTATGCACAATCTGAAAAAGATCAACACATGGCTCACATTGGAGGAAAAGTAAAGTTAAAGCACCAAAGAAAATGCAAGGAAAAAATTTCAGCAACCCATGGATATATTACTTTATTTAAGGTCTGATGACAAATAATGCTCAAAATATGAGAAAAAACTTACCTGTCCTTGCCGATGATGGTGAAGTCGAGCTCTTAACATTCTTAATAATGTTTCAGAGGCAAGTTGAAGGGGCATATCTTGGGACAGTCTCTGCAAAATAAACAACAAAATTTTGTTCAGATTTAAGGATAATTTCAGAAGCCCATATAACAGAGGAGAGACAAGTCTGATACCTCCAAGACTTGTAAAGGATCTAGCGATTCTCCATGATTATGGAGAAGGCGAACAGCAGCCTTAAACATAGGCTCCTTACCATCTTGTGGATTCAAATACATGTCGAGTAACCTGAGATTATTGTCAGTTGGACATGAATGTGAGGGAATAAAAAATAAAAAAAAATAGAAGACAAGGTAAATGTTGAAAAATCAGATCATATGCTAAAAATTATTTCCTCCACATATGTGGTGCCTACACATATGCATTTGCGGAAAGGAGAGAAAAAAAACCCACTGCATGTAGGCATCTGGTCTCCCGATCTCAGCACAATATTGTTCAGCCGCATCACTGTCTTCCAGCTTCCTGAAACACAAAGTAAATTAATTTTTCTCGATCTACAACAACGTACCATACTGATAATCAACCCTTTTTTTTTTTTTTTTTTTTCGTTTCACTGATTATAAAATCAAATATAAAGGAAACAGAGACATGATGCCCTAAGAAAAGACCAGTACACAGAAAAGACAAGGAAAGATGTCAACTTGATAACTAAAACTAGTTTTATATATTCGCTAATTCTGTTAATACTTCTCATTTCTGCTGTAGATTCCAGGAAAGATGATTCAATACCCCTTTAAATGCAACAAAGCAAAGAATTTAGAGCAATATGTTTACAAGTTGGCTACAGTGAGCAATTAAAAATGTGATAAAAATTACACAGGGAAATGCATTAAACTTACAGGGCCAAAATTTGGAGCACCAACGTCTCTTGCCCTAGCTTTCTGTAAAGAATAGCCTGTTTGGTAAAGCCAGAATATGTCATTAGCAGTTTGCAGTAAGCAAGAGAAGTTAAGGCCTCAAAGTATCTATGCCATCAGACGGTTCCCGGTCAATAGGAAGATATAGATGAAAAACATTGAGGCTTCCAAGACTTCAAGAGATTTAACAAGGCAAAATGAATTAAAAAAAAAAAAAAAAAAAAAAAAAAAAAAAAAAAAACCAAAGCACCAAACAAGGTGATCAAAGAGTTATGAGTAACCTTTTCCCACCACAGCTCCGATCCTTCAATCAAATCAAGAATCTCTTCTGCATCATACAAATCTGAAGACTGTAGAAAAATCTGCAGTCTTTCACGAACAGGAATTTGAAAAATCAAATTCGTTGCAGGATCAGAAGTGTTCTTCCCTCCATCCTTCCAGTGCCAGGGTTTTGAGAGTTAATTTCTTCTTCAAAGGCTTCAATCGTTGATTTGGCAAGTGAAAGAGCATATATTGTATGGAATCGAGTGTCACTAAAATCTTGCTCTTCAATCAACCACTGAAGATACCTGCGAAGATAAATGAGCTCAGTTAAAAATTTATTCCATGAAGGTTCACAGCGGAATAAAACTTCTTTGTTTTTTTCTCAGTTTCCGTTTCATTTCTTTTCTTCCCTTTTGTTTTCATTTAACCTTTGGAAAGACCTTTTGAAAAGGTAACATATGAACAAGGCAAATACCCCATAAAACTCACAAGAAAAACTTTTCTGCTTCATTTTTTTAACACCAGAGCATGATATTTATTTCCCAAAACAATGCTTGTTTACATTTCTGATCAATGGAAAGAAAGTGGGAGGAGTGTTTCTGTTTCCTCCCATTCTGTTTACTCATAAAAATTAAGAATGCAATTCTAATTCCTAATAAGCACTCACTTCCCTTTTCCTCTTCTTTTCTTCCCAAAACCTTTCCCTTTTCCAATTACAATCTAGTACGAACTAGTAAACATGCCCTAAATTCATTTCAAAACCCTTGATGCCCCAAGAAATCTTTGATCCGGATCCAATAAATTATTCGACTTCTGCAAATAAGAGATGCAAAATCAACTCGTTGTCCCCATTTTAGCCCCAAAAAAAAAAAAAAAGTTATTGTCCCCTACAAAACGAATCACCAAACATATGGCTATTCAGGATTGACAACCAGAGTGGAAGAGCCTGGAATAATTAAACAGTTCCATTCACTGGCCAAACCACTACCTCACACAACATTAAAAAAGAAAGAAAGACCCATTAAGTGGTTTCAAAAGGTCACTTTTGACATTCAACTTCATGAATAAACTGAGATTAAAAGTCATGCTAAATCAAGTTAAAGAAAACACAATGACCTCAACTCCAAGAAATGTGGCCACATAAGTGACACAACAATCTACCACCAACAAACTTCCTGCATGCGTGTGTGAGTGTGTGTTTAAATATCTGGAATGGACATACCTTTGAAATATTTCTATCTTTGATGGATCTATAGCAGAAATAACTTCATCTGCAGTAAGAATTAAAAGCAAGAATATGAAGTAACAATGCACAAAATAGAAACCTTGAAACAAACCAATGATTGAAGAACGCCAAAATGATCTATTTTCAAATTGGTAAAACACCAGGCCAATAGAAACGATTGAGACCCTAGAAATACCATTATTGTTTTTTGAGGCTGATGACTTAAGGCTCACTTCAAGGGGATGATCATGAAAAATGCATAGATTTCTCATTTGAGGTTGAATTTTTAGCTTCATTTAGTTATTACTTTTTCTGTAAAAAAAAAATAATGTACAACCCGCCAAACCCACCCAACCCGACTTTTATTGGGCGGGCTGATTGTCCACTTTGGGTTGATTATGTGGGTTAAATTTTTTTCTTTTTTCTTTTCCCAAAATTAGGTGGGTTGAAAAATCACAAAAACCCCCAACCACCCGATGTTCACCCCTACAGAACACATCCAGAGTATTCAAAAAATTAGACAAATGCTCTTTGATGGTTCATAGTCTCAGAGAACTCTCTCTCTCTCTCTCTCTCTCTTTTTTTTTTTAAAACAAAACGGAGGGAAAAAAACAAAAGCAGATGCTGACAAAGATAACCTATTTTGAATCTCTTAACTTTGACTAAAATATACTTTCCAATTATTACTAACAGATCCCAATTTAGTTTTGGACAGAGAAAAAAAAAAAAAAAAAGAGGAAGAAGAAAAAAGAAAAATCCAATAGTTCAATAAAGCTCTAGGTCAAATTAAAAGCATATTTTTCTTTATGAAATTGTCACCTTCACATGTTTGCGTTTTCAAACAAAATGATACTAACTAAACAATTGCTTAATGCTCACGAAAAAAAAAGAAAAGAAAAGAAAGAAAGTAGAAAAAGGGAAAAACTTTGACATGTGCAATAAATTGTGAAACACCATATGAAAATTTGGATCACTAGTGCCCAACGCATGCAAGATCAAGAACAATAATTAAAAAGGTCACGAAACATTAGAAGAAGAAGAAGAAGAAGAGGAAGAAGAAGAAGAAGCAGCAGCAAAGGAAAACCAGAATTCTTGGAGTACAAAATCTACCACCCAACTCATATGAGCTTAAAATTTAGAAGGCATCAATCAGATTGTGATTGAAAAGAATGAGCAAAATAAACAAAAAAATTTTAGGTCACGAGTATCTTCGAATATGATGCCCACCTGGACGGAGCTGGATTGCTCTCTTTTCTGATGTTAAAATCTCAACTGCAAAAACTTGGTTGATATCTGCAACTAATGAGACAAAACAAGCACCCAGTTAGCCCTTTGGTTTGTAAATCATAAAACCATCTCCTTGTCCCAGACTCATCAAATTGAAAGCTGAAACAACAATAAACAGCCAAAAATAAAGCACAAGTTCACAATATGTACCCATCCAAGATGTTGGAGGACAAGCTCTTCATCAGACGACTCCTCGAGAATCTTGGATGCCTCAGCTGCAGCAGTCTCCTTCCCAGAAAGGATATGGTTGCCGGTATCCCGCAAATCATTTTCAAGAGCAGCATCTTTCCATAGACCAGAAGAATAATTTCTAGCTAGAATACGCCAAATGGAAAGTGCCTTTGAGCTCATTCCTCTACTTGCATATAGAAAAGCAAGTGTTCGTAAGTGTCCAGAGTCGTCTAAAAGAGTTTCCAACTCCTCCTGCAACCGCCCATGTAAGTTGTACAGTCACCCTTCAAGCAGGCTCCAGATAATGGTCTCTGTTTTGCAATGCATTGGACTACTAAGATTCCCCAGTTTACCGACATCCTCTTTAAGTACATTTTGTTTGAGGCCTATAAGTTTTAGTAATCTAGACCCCACAGCCAAACATAGACAAATATTTCTGAATCTGAAAAGTTGTTTTGTTTGCTCATAATCTCAAAAAGTATCCATGTTCCTCTTCCGTTTGGTTGGAAACCTCACTCTCATTTTCTACAAACATTTTTTTTAATATCGACAGACAACTTTAAGATGTTAGCAGGTGGACTGAACATAGTTTCATCACAAACCTCGATTGTACAGGAATACTATACTATGGCCCATTCTTTCTATAGAGCTGAACTTACTTTAAAATGTGACTTTCTGTAGAACTCACCTTACTTAGTAATTCTATTGCTTTAGATTTCTATATAAATAGAAATGGAGTATAAAATCCTTTACGATCAGCATCGACAACCTAAACCTTTGTTTTATTTTTAAAATTTTTTGTTTATCTTACTGTGGGCTCACTAAACTCAAAACTTCGAAGCTTTTCTCTGGCTACAATATTATCTCCAGATTTCACTGGTCTACAAAATTATTAGAGGAATTTCTAAGAACCCTTTTGCTCTGTTTCCTCTAATAGTGCTGAGCTACTATTCCATATTGCATTCATTCCAAACTTTCTAGTACGCTTACCATTTATGCTTTCAATGAATGTAAAGATGAATTCTTTAATATAAGATTCATGATACAGAAGATCTAGAATAATTTATGGTTTAAAGGTGTCCAGATGCAAAAAGATTGCAAAATTAAAGGAACACAAGCAACAGGATAAAACAAAAGATAGCAAATAACATACCACAACACAAGAGTTTGCAGAAGATGCCAACTTCTCCATGTCATGAACACGATTTAAAGCTCTATAGAGGTACATCAGTAGTGTATCAACTCCCTCCTTAACCGAGGGAGTCAACTCCTTCTCATGAGACACCTCCAAATACCTACAGAATATATGGATGTTGTTTAGGTACTTGCAAAGAAAGAAAAGATGTGTCCATGACACTTCAAATCACCTGATCAACATTAAAACCAAGGTTCTTTTAACAAAATAAAGAAAAAGCCAACTAGTGAGTCATTAATCAGTAATGCATTATGCACTTAATAAAGCAAAGGAATGCAGTAGCTCTTATTCTCAATAAAGAAGAGGAACTGCAGTAGCAATTATCAGAAAAGCAGACGATAAACAAATAAGCATAAGATACGTAGGGACCTAATAATGGACTTGATAGCAGACTCCAATAAATCAGCTCGATTTGGTGGGTTCAAAAGAAAATCATCATCAACTTGAGTTTCCACGCCTGCTTTTCTTAGAAAAATAGCCCTTTGGATAGCCATTAATCCTTCATCTACAACATCTTCCAGAGGTGCAGGGGGAGGATGCAAACCCCAATATCGGTTTCTAGGAACCTTTAAAAAGTAAATAAGTATAAATATAAAAATATTACATTAATGCAAGTCCAAGAGCTATGACTAGGACTTTTAGAGGATGTCAGTAAAATTAAAACATCATAAGTCAGCACTTAATAGAAACATGCCTAGTATATTTAACAGCATATTTTAGGAAATCATAAATATATATTAATAAATATGTATATACTTACTTCTCTTACTGCTGCTTGAGAGCAGAACATGCATTTTTTAACAAGGATATTCTAATCAGATAAGATTCAAGGGGGGAAAAAATATAAGACAGATTCGCTAAGTTGTTGCACTTAACATACTTAAGAGAGAGAGCAAAAATTGATAAAAGCCCTTCACCCATCTTCTTCTAGAACCAAAATACCTTCTGATAAGAAACTTCCTTTCGTTGATGGTAAAATCAATATATAACTATTTCAAATGAAAATTTTTGGGACTGTCGGAGTTTAAAAGAAATAAGAGCAAAGAAAGTCAAGCCCTGTGATCAATTGTTCCATTAAATCAGCTGTCTATTTCTGCCTTACATTAATCTTGGCATCCACAACAAAGTGCAAAAAACATTCCAGAAAACCAACTAGACCAGCAGAATACTTCAATTTCCTTTAATTTTCAACTAAGAACTTTAAGGTCTGAACGGCTATGAAACTAATTTCACATGTTTACATTATACAGAGAATGTTTAAATCTTGCTTTTACAATTTTTTTTTTTTTTCCTTCTTCCATTTCTTTAGTGAAAGATAGAAAAATGAATACTTTAGTTGTCTTTAAAAAAAATGAATATAATAACATATAGATAGACATAAGAGAATATACCAGCAGTGACCATCTATTTGGATCTCGCATTACAAATGGAAATATTTCAGAAGGCTGCATCGTCTCAGACTGCAGAAAATGATCTACTGCTTCCTCAAAACACAAGTCGAAGAGTAAAAAAAACCCCACTTGAGCATGTACAAAGGAGAGCATGTCCTTTGTCATTTCACCTTCACACTCAAGCTCTTCAACCAAGGATATGGCTTCCTTGAAGTTCTTTTTTCTCAAAAGGTCTTTAATCTGATCCTCAGGAGTTAATTTCCGATAGCAAATAACCTAGAAATTCGCAATATGACAAGCAATATTTAAAAACAACTAACAATATTTAGCAAAATTGCAAGAGGACATTTGTGACTAAACAGCACCATTTTAGAGGCTTGAGAGGTAAAAGATTGGATAGAAATGTACAAGTCTACAAATGCACCAAGAGCTAAAAGAGAGGACGAGGAGTCCTCACAAAAACAGAGTGCAAGTAACTAAACAACTGAAAAGAAACTTCTACTACAGATGCTACATAAACGGACCCCAACTTCCAACTATGTTGGACAAAAACAAGTTGCTAAACTCTTTATCACGATGACAGAGAGCTACCCAAGATTTAACTTTATCCCATATAACATCACTATTTTCCTCAGTATCTTCGAAAATTCTCCTATTGCGTCCCATCCAAATTCACCAAAAATTTACTAAAACAGCTGTGTCCCACAAAACTCAGCTTTTGGTACTACAACCTGGAGGAAAAGAGTTCTCACAAAGTTGCTTACATTGAATAGGAACAACCCACGAATATTAGACATAGAAGCAAACTAAGGTCTCCTAGAGAGAGACCAAGACATGGTTTTCCTTCATTCTTGTCACCCACTAACCATGTTCTTCCAAAAAATAAACACCTATAATTGAAATAATAGGAGCAAAGGCCACAATACAGATACCAGAGTCACTGCCACGTTAGACTGAGTTTTAGAATACTAGAATGACAAGAAAGAAAGACTAGAGAAATCCGAAAAGAATAAATAAAATATAATAAAATAATTTTCTTGGCCAGTGCCGAAGTAAAGAAAAATTGCTTTTCCAATATCATATTGAAATTCAAGATACTTATCATTCTAATCAACGAAGGATACCACAAAGACCTGATCAAGACAGAAAATTCGCCACACTTTTCCAATTGCATCTGGTTTCTGTCACCGTACTCCCTCTCTTTATTTAACCCACTTTAATTCTGTGATTTTCCATTGTAAGTACTCTTTCATCTCTCTCTACAGTTAGTCATTCAACTAATTGTTGCATCATATAAAGTAAAAACACAGTCAATCATTCAGATTAAGCTAAATATAATACACATGAAATATTCAACTTCTTCCCTTTTTTATCTACTTTTCTAAATGTATGGTGTGTATCATTCAGCCTGCGCTTGAGCTATAATTTTAGAATCAGTCAATCATAAAACAAACATTGCAGAGATGTAAACTTAAAACAAATGCTCTACAATTTACAAACCTTGGTAGGAGTAGCAACAACAAAAAGTTTCCCATTTCCATCTTCCTCATCTGCAACAATGCAAGGACCCCCGACAGCTTCACCACCAAAAGTAACCGTTTGAACACAAGTACCCAATTTCTTATGGTACAAATCCATCTTCCCATCCCTCACAACAGCGACATATAATGATACCTCCCCAATAGAATCCAGTCCCCGGCGGAAAACAATGCTCCCGGCAACCGGCTGCCCATGTTCATTAACTATAACCCCAACATTGTCCACCAACAAAAGCACATTCCAGCCTCTAGACAACAACTTAATCCTTGGGGGATTAGATATGTCTGGCAACAAAAATATCACACCGATTTGTCCGGTTAAACATGAAATCAAACTATATCCATCAGCCGTGCCGACAATTACGGAATCATTAAGCCATACCATTGACAGAATCCCATCAATGCACTGAATTTCCTTAAGAATCACATAAGAAACATTCAATCCATCGGAATCTTGGTCATTTTTACTGGCTCTACTACTACCACCCGAAACAATCTCTATCAAATCAATTTCTTAGCAACAACAACAGCAAAAGCATTACTACCTTCATTATGCTGCTCTGGCTCCTTGATCTTCAATCCGTTTGCCCTAATTCCACCGCCCAATTTCTGCAAAAACCTCTGACTCGTCGAACTCGAAGACAACTCCGTCGAATTCGCAACATTTTCCAACGAATTCGAACTCTCCGCTTCGCGACTTCGCAACCGCCTCGTGAACACCGAAACCCCTTTCAAGAAGCTCAATCTCTTCAATGGCTGCGACAAAACCGAATCAACCAAGAACAAATACCCGCCCGACAGCACCAAAACCTTGGCGATTCCTCCAAACACCTGGACGGACTCCACGGGGCAGTCGCCGACGGAAACGGCTCGGAGAAGGGAGAGGTTGGGATCGGAAGCATCGGAATTGGCAGGGTTAGTGGAGAGTAAGAGGAGGGTTCCGGATTGGGTTCCGAGGTAAATTAGGGTTTGGGAATCGGAGACGGAGAAGAGAGCGAGGGATCGGAAGGGACCGAGAGTGGGCAAGTGATTAGAGAGATCGGAGTGGGAGAGAGGTTCGAGGACGGTGCGAGTCCTTGAGTGAGGTTTCGCCATAGGAGAGAGAGAGAGAGAGAGAGAGTGAAGACGACGGTAGTTGACGACGAGTTCAAGCTTCTTCCAAAGCTCCAACCAGTCAGTCTACCGTTTGTTTTTGCTTTTGAATTTTGGCCCTACGAAAAAAAAAAAAAAAAAATGTAACTACGGGGCCTGTGAAAAAGACTTCACAGCTCACGAGGATTTTTCTTCGAGAGCACGCTTGGGCATGTGAAAAATTATAATTAGTTTTTAAAATATAAACAAATTTACAGATACATTTTAGTGTTCGAGTTGAGTTTAAAATAAAATAAAATTTTTAAGTTAAAATTGGTTGATTTTTTAAAATTAGTTATAATTTTTGTTAATTTTTAAATAAAAAAAAGATAAAAAATCAACCGTAAAATACAGTTTAGTTCAAAATAAACTTAACTGTCAAATGTAGGCTTAATCTAAAAATTCAATTCAAACCGATAATCTACACGCAAGCTTGATCTCGAGAATAATGCCCATTTATAATAGGTTTAGTATTTTTTAACTTCTTAAAAGGTAACATAATATATCTTTTTAGAATTATCCACAATCAGTCAAGGAAGTAATATGGTAGATTACCTATCAAAATACCCTCCGATGACCAAACCAACACGCGTCACTGGTGGTCTCCAATCATCGTGAAGCATTATGGTATAATACATTTGGTAATCTACCAGTCTACTTTTGCTGATCAACAAGAATCTCCGATTGTTGGCTCTAGTCTTCGTTCGTCAGATAAAATACTTTTGATAATCTATCAGATCAAATTTTATATTTTACCGGATTATTTTGAGTAAAACTAAGGGGATAATTAGGAGGGTTGCCACACAAATGAGATATGAATTGATATTTGCCACAACAACAAAAAAAACTCTTGTAAAAATTGTCATAGTGATGACATCTTTAGTATAATTAAATTTTAAAAGTGAAAAACTAAAATATATTTTTTCTTTTTCCTTCACTTTCTCTTTCCTCTCACCATTTAAGTACTCTCTCTATCTCTCTCTCTTCTTCAATCCACTTTATGTCTCTCTTTCCTCTCTCTCCTCACTCTCTGATCTCCGACGCCAATCTGTCATCTCTTCTCTCTCTAGTCACGACCTCCTCACTAGAAAAAAGCCACACGCTCACCGGAGAGAAGCCTGACAATCGGCTCACCGGAAAGAAGCCCGATGAACAAATCACCAGAAAGAAGCTTGCGATTGGAGCTGCCACCCTGCTCCGTGCAATCCTCCACCACAGAAGCGATTCCTTTCCCTCTCTCTCTTCCCTTCCCTTTCTCTCCCCTCTATGTCGTCACGCCAATTTGCCATCATGCCGCCATGAGCTCCGACGAGGCTACCGCGGTTTTGCCATCACGATCTATCTCCATCAACTCCAACAAGGTGCCGTGCTACCTCGTAGCTTCGATCGAGGTCCTTGCATAAGAGATCCGCTGCTAGACTTTCTCTTTTGCCCAATCCTGAGCCAATCTCGCGCCTCCGCCTTCGCCGGTCTCCAAAGCTCTGATCATAACCTCGTACCTCTGATCTTGCCCTTGGGTCAAAGATCCGGCAACTAGAGGTTCTCTTTCGCCCGATCCCGAGCCAACTTCACGCCTCCGCCTTCGCCAATGTTCGAACCTCCGATCGAGCTTGCGTGGAAGAGATCCGGTTCAAATGTCTTCCATTCACATTCTCTCCCCACGGTCGTGGAGAGGAGATTAACTACGACGTCCTTTGCACGATCTTCCTCTGTTGTTGGACATCAGATATCTGCTCAAGATTGCATGGAGGAGGAGATCCATTCCAATCTAGTCCACGTTTTCGACTATTTTTTTTTTTTTCACTGCTCCGGATCTCTGGTCCTGATTGTATGATTTTGTGGTGATTGGTTTTTTTGTGGAATTTGGTTGAATTTTTAATGATTACAACGACGAATTTCAATGTTTTTTTAATTTCCCAATGACAATTTAGTGTGAATTTCATTGAATTTTGGTGTTTATGGTTTATGATTTTTATAGAATTTTAGTGATATTTATTAAAATATGGTGGTTGTTTAAATATTGCTTTAGCGGAAGTCAAAAAATCCGGCGAAATCAAAAGTTTCCGACCGATAACCACTTGGTTACCAGTTGTTCACCAAGTTTCCAGTTGGTAACTAGTTGATTACCAAGTTTTCGATTAGTAACCAGTTGGTAACACCTGGTAACTCGCCGATGGTGGTGGTTACCGATCGAAAACTCGCCCATGACAGTGGTTACTAATTGGAAACCCGCCCAGCGGTTGGTAACTTATTGGTTACCAACTAGTTACCACATGGTAACCAACTGGACTGGTAACCAAGTGGTTATAACATGGATACCAATTAAAAAGTAATTTAAAATAAATAGAAAAATAAGTATTTATATGACATTTCTTACAAGAGTTTTTTTTTTTTTCTGTGTGGCAAAAATCAATCCAAGCCATGGTTTTGTGACATTTGTCAAAAGTTCCCAAAGCTAAGGGACACCTCTAGTGCGTTGCATCATCTGAGGTGGCCCCTTATGTGGCTGCCTAGTTGACTCCAAATATTTAGGTTTCGTTTGGGGCGCCATTTCCAGATAATAAACACTAATTGGATATCAAAATATCGATTTTACATCAAACTTTCTCTCTCTTCCCTTTTTAAAAAACTCAAATTTTAAAAGTCCATAACTTTTTCATTTCAAATCGGAATGAGAGAGAGAGAGAGAGGGAGGGATTCATCTATCATGACGGCCTCGTCGCGCTCTTGATTTCCAATCTTGAAATGCCGAGGTAGCGAGAAGAGAAATCACAAGATTATGGTGGTGGAGATCATCCGATCGACATTCACAAAGGGAAAGGAGGGAGGAAAGGTTTGACACCAAGATCTACTAGACTTGGAGGGAGGAAAAGGAAATGAGAGAGAAGCAGTGAAAGGAGAGAGGAGAGATAAGAGAGAAGTGGTGGAGGGATCTCTGATCGTGAAACACCGAGATCACGAGATTGCGACATGGAGGTCTGACGTTGAGATCGCCCAGACTCAGAGGAGAGAGGGGAGGGGAGGGAAGTGGTGAAGGGAGAGAGAAGCAGCGGTGAGACAAAGGAGAGAGAAGTGGCAGCGGGAGAGAAGATAGTGAGTGGGCAGAGGAAGAGAGAGAAAGAATGGAGATAAGAGAGGGGGAGAAAAATGAGAGAGAAAATAGATCAAAGTAACATAACATTTATTGATATATGTCCTAGAGATAAATTTACATTGGGATGGATCTAAACTGGAGAGAAAATGAGGAAGAAGATGGGTTCGGGTGGTATATATAAAGACCTTTGTCATAGCTAATAATAAAGCTGACATCGTCTTGTAAACCCTAATTAAAAGTCGTCGCTAAAAGTGAATTTAATTTTCACCAAAATTTAGTAACCACCCTAAATAACCGCGTATTTTGTCGATAAAAAAATTGAAAATTTTAAAACAATTTTAGCGACGACACTAAAAGTAAGCTACAAAAAATATTT
This sequence comes from Ficus carica, assembly GCA_009761775.1. NCBI lineage: Eukaryota > Viridiplantae > Streptophyta > Magnoliopsida > Rosales > Moraceae > Ficus > Ficus carica. The sequence goes on along the minus strand of CM019744.1, from coordinate 15,408,876 downwards.
CTGACAGTCAGACACACATGGATTCTAGCCTGTCCACATGTTGGAGTTTCAATCTTCACTAAATGTTGATTTTGGCAAGGAAATTTTGGCACCAATGAACAATGTGGTGTCGCCGCTATAAGGTTGACTGGACCGCCTCACAATTTTCTAGATAAGTTTTTCACAATTTGCAATGACATGACGTCGCTACAAATTCAATTTACAGCAACGCATGTCGTCGTTGTTTAGTGTGTTTTAGCGACGACTTTCCATCGTCGCTGCATACCCTTTTTCTAGTAGTGTTTTATTGATTATCAGGTTATGTGTGAATATTTAATCAACTTTTACTTTTTCAATTACTTTATCATTGGTCATCCAATTGAATATGTAAGATCCAACAGTTGAAAGATTTTTACAGTAAAAGTAACAGTAAGGGAGCTTATCCTAATCATGATCATATTGAAGAGTTATCTTTATAGAAAAGCTTAATGCTAAATTAATCTTTTTTAGAATTTTTTTTATTTTTATCTTAGATGAATTCAAGAGATTTTTAAATATTCTAATAATTTTTTAATTTTTGTTAGAATTTTTTTTTTTAATCTTAGATGAATTCAAAAGATTTTTAAATATTCTAATAATGCATTTCTTAATCTTTATGATTTTTTTATAATTTTTACTTATGATTTCACATATAGTAGTTATGAATTTTTTTTTTTTAATTTCGACTTGGCTTTTGTCCTAATTAAGTAATCAAATGATTGAATCAATTACTTAATTATTGGTGGTTGATGTGCAATATAGGGTGATATTTTTTTTCGATTTAATTACACTACATAGAACCAACAATCATATAAGTCATCATAATTAGTGCTCAAATTCTGTGTCTAATTAACAGAGACTGTAAGGAAAGAAGAAAACCCTGCTCTCATCTGCTAATCATGGCAAGAACAGAAAAATCCTTTTATGTACTTGCTTGTATGTTGGTCCTCTTCAACATTTTTGTACAAATAATTAAGTAAGTTTTATGATTAATTTGTTCGTTAAAACTCGAATAAATAACTACAAATGTTCCATGTGAAATGAAGTAAATATATTATCGTTTCTCTATATCACTAATGGTGAAGGGATTCATTTGTATTTTATCTTTTTATTATTCATTTATATAACATGGTCATTTACAAGTATCTTGTCAAACCGCCTATTTTGTGCCTAAATTGCAATTCATATAGTTTAGGACGTCTCGAATTAAAATGGTAATGCCAATGCTATATTTGGCTTAAAAAGTATATACATATGACATATTTGATATATTTTAATGTTTTGTATTTAAATATATGATGATTTGGATTATTCTAGTCTATATTTCTTAAATTTTAAGGTTACTTTCCTTTGTCTTTTGAACTTTAAAAGGTCCTACTTTACCTTATGAATTTTCAACCCATTTTATTAGAATTTCAGTTAATAACAGACATAAATAAAGTGTGTTAATTGCTGTTATGTGGCATTTTTCTATTTGTTTTAGTAAAAATCCTAGCAAAATAGACTAAATCCTCTATTTTTCTGTAAATTTTTAATTGAAATTCTGATAAAAAATGTAAAATAATATTAGATTCAAAATTCAGTTGACAAAGTAAGAGTTTTTAAAGTTCAAAGAACAAAATGAGAATTAGCCTAAAATTCAAGGATACAGATGAAAATAATCCTTTTTTATTTTTTAATATATGCTATCTATTGTTGTCATAGTTTTATGATTAGTCCCATTTAATCCTCCAAACATCCCAGTCATTCTCACTTTGTCTATCAAATGTTAGAAGTTCTAACTTCTCTAGTCTAGTAGTAATTTTTGGATTCATCCCACTTAACCATCTGTGATACGTTTTTTTTATTTATTTAAAGTAGCTTAAGGCTTTGTTTGACACATTACTTTAACTTCAATTAAACTGTATTTTTTTTATCGGATTTTTGTCTTTTCTAAAAATTTAACAAAAATTATAATTAGTTTTTAAGTGTCAACCAACTCCAATTTAAAAATTTTAACTCAAACTAACGATTCAAATAGACGCTAAGAAGAAACATGTGATGGGCATGTGAGACATTATTAGAGGGTAGAAAAGAAAATTATTTATCTAAAATTTTAAAATCAGATAATAGGTTCAAGTTTTATAATTACTGATCCGTATAAATTATGATGCAAATAACTAGGTTTTATTTGTTGCCGGTTTATCTTATTGTAACAAAATTTCTCTGTATAGAAATATATATATTAAAAAAAAAACAATATTTCTATAAAGAGAAAGGTTGAAAATTGTTAAATCAACGACAAATAGAACTTTTGTTGTAGATAAAAGAAAAAAAAAAAAAAAAAAAAAAAAGGGAGAGAAATTACATGAAAATCAATATCTTTAAATTGTTTCATTAACATTGTTTTAATTTTTATTTGTTTTATAAGGTTTGTTAACTTAAGTATCCAAACTTAGTTTAGTACTTATTAATAATGTTTTTTTTTTTTTTGTTTTATTATTATTATTATTATTTATTTATTGTTTTGCTTGGATGGCAGCATCTGCGGTAAGAAAAACTGTCTATCAAGGTTCACCATGTGTGACTGACAAATGGTGTGGTTATTGGTGAAGGGAAACTGTTCTAAATGCCACTGGTGGATTTTGTAAGCCTCTAGAGAGTCCCAACGCCTCCCAAAAAGATCTTGCTGGTCGTTGGGCTAAAAAGATCTTCGTGTGTGTGTGTGTGTGTGTATATATATATATATATCTTTTCTTGTCAATGAAAGCTTTGTTGATGTGTAATTTATAATTAGTTTTAGTAGTTATTGAGTATAATAATTAGTAAAGACCACATGCATGAAACGTTAAAACATAGGTGGGAGTTTTATTGGATTTAACCAAAATTTTAACATTTTCAAATCTGACTAATTGCTTTATTAGAAAATTTAGAAATAAAAAGACACACTAAGATTGATTGTTTAAGCACTTTTTGTAAGAGAAGATTTCGTTACTCTAAAAAAAAATGGCAAGTTCACTCTCTTCGCATAGGGTGGATAAAGATTAGAGTTGCAGATGATGGACATGAATACCTATTTACGTTGGATTTTTCGAAGTAGATTGCGAACAAGGTCATGGATATGACTTTTTTGGACCCAAAAGGTAAAAACAAATTGGCTTTGGTCCTGGGTGCCATTCAAAGAACAAATCTAAGGATTATTGCCCTATTTATTGTGACTTCAAAATTTCGATGTCTCAATAAGATAAATCAAGAGTCAGTATAATATGATTTTTTTAAATTACCCTGGTCGATTACCTAGATATCATTGGATTCTCCGGTCGCCGGCCTCTAGTTGCCGAATAGTATAGTAATCTACCAAATTATTTTTTGTTTCCAATACAAAATGATTTCCGTCTTTGACTTCAATTGTGGAAGAGTATCTGATAGATGACCAAAGGTAATCTACCAGATTATTTTTTTTGTATTATGCTGAATTATTTGTTATATTTTATCTGATTATTAATATTTTACCGGATTATTTTTTACTTTTTTTTTTAATTCTATTGGATTATTATTATTTTATATTTTTCCAAATTAATTATCATACGCTACTTTCTATGAGAGATTGGCGATAACAAAATATACATCTCCAAAATCTGAAAATTCTTAAAGGAGAAAAAGAAAGACCAAAGCAAAAATGCATTAAAAAGATACACTAAACACACTTAACATGAGTAAAGGCTAACTTACATCACGTGATTTAGAGACTCGATGTGCTAATCACATAACAAATTTTTTGAATCTGAGCGTGCTTGCTTTCAATTCGAAACTCAATAAAAATTATCTTTTGTTGATATTGAATTTGAGCTTGTTTGATCTCAATACTAAATGCGCTGAAAATTAATCTCCTATAGATTTTTTTTTCTTTCTAATTTTCGGCAAAAACAGAGACATTAGTAACATTTACGCTTTTATTGGTTACCCGAATGTGTGTGAATGCTTAATCAAGTTTTACTTTTCTAATTGCCTTATTACGGGGCGTCCGATTGAATATGCTGGATCTAACAGTTTAAAGAGTTTTACACCAAGGATGCTGTAATGGAAGGGAGCCTATCCCAATTGTTGGGACTTTAAACCCAAGTTATGTTGGCATTTAATATCAAAATTAATTACTCAAAATACTAGTTTATCTACAAATTGTGTTTGAATTTATTGACTTGAAAATCTATGATAAGTTTTGTTGAATTTGAATTTTGACTGACAATATCTTGGGTGTTTGTTGAATTCGAATATGGGCTGACAATGTCTTGGAATGGAATTTAAAATCTTCTTTTTAACTTGATGATCTAGATCAAGATTTGAATTCTTGAGTTAATCTTGTGATTAATTATGTCTAGATTAGCTTGTGATTAGCTCCTGTTTTTAATTTAAATGAATTTTGCACTTATCTATTCATGATTTTCAAAGAAACCATATATAGCTTGGATCGAAGTTAATTTAGCAAACAGATAAACGTTCGGGTTTTGAAGTGTAGAAAATCCATCATTAGGCATTAGCCACACAGTCTGGAGAAAGGCCCTGTTCGCACATTCCATTAACATAGTTGCTACAAGAACCTCTAGAAGATTTTATATTCTAATATTTTAAGATCTGAAATTCGTTTCCAGTTAAGATCTTCTATAGATCTCACCCTAGATTTAGTGGAATGAACCTTGACGCTCTTATATCTAGGAGTTTTCCAAGGGCGAATCAAGTTTAAGGGCTGAAAAACAGAGAGAAAATTCCAAATGTGTAAGACTCAATATTTATAGCTTTCAACTAGTTGTCATTGGGGGGCATCTGAAGATCCGGAATAAGATCAAGGAGGTGCTGAAGGCAAATCACGCTATTTTATATGAGGTTTTTTTTTTTTTTTTTTTTTTTTTTTTTTCGGAATAAGATCCGGAATAGATTTTTTTTCCTCACGGTTTTTATTTATTTATTTAATTGTGTTAAATAATCATATCATCGTGTGAAAAAATAATTATGTTGATTATTTTTTCTTATATTTATTTATTGTTATGTGTTTGGCTGATTGCACAATGTATGGCTTCTGTCAAGACAAATACTAACCATGTTGTTTTATCTTTGGAGAAAAGCTTAACGCTAAATTAATCTTCTAGAATTTTTTTAATGGAGGATTTTTCTATTTCATATATTCTAATAATTTTTTATTTTTATTTTTTTATCTGTCTTTTTAATTTATCAAAAGTTTATCTCAGCTATACACGTGTATACTTACACGTACGACTATGTCATAAAATACCTTGTCTCTCTCTACATGTTATATATTTCTAATTACTTTTCAGGAGAACGAAATTACTTTTTCATTATTAATATTGTGTCTAATCAATTAATTGTAATGTTTTTTTTTTTTTTTAATTTTTACTTGGCTTTTGTCCCAATTAAATAATAAAATGATTGCCTCAATTATTTAATTAATGGGTCAACTACGGTTGATGTGCAATATTACAATGCGTAGAACCAACAATATTATAAATCATAATAATTAGAACGCTTTTTTATCCCCAAAAAAAAATAATAATAATAAATTCTCAAATTCTGTGTCTAATTAAGGCAGACAAAAAGGAAAGAAGAAAACCTCTGCTAATCATGCTAGAACAGAAAATCCTTTTACTTGCTTGTATGTTGGTCCTCCTCAACTTTTTTGTACGTACAAGTAAGTTTTAACAGTAATTCGTTCCTTAAAACTTAAAAAAATAATTTCTCTTTTCTTTTTTGAAAGGAACTCTAATAACTACATGTTCTTTGGGAAAGTAAGTAAATATATTATCGTTTCTCCATGTCTCTTGTGGTCAAGGGATTCATTCGGGTTTTACCAGCATTTTTCATACTCTAAAATGATCGTTTATAATTTAAGGATATTTCGAATGCAAATGATCTCTTATATAATATTTGGCTTAAAAAGTATTAATTCAATATATAATGCAAATTTAAATGTTATATCTATTATTGTCATAAATTCTTTTTACAAGTCATTTTTAATCCTCTAAATATCACCGTCATTCCCACTTTATTCATCAAATATTAAAATTTATAATTTATGCACTGTTTATTTTGAATTCGTACCACTTAGCCATCTATGTTACGTTTTCTATTAAAAATAAATTGAAAAGAAGTATGTGATTGGCATGCGAGACATTATTAAGGGGTAAAAAAGAAAGTTATTAATCTAAATTCAAAAATCACATAATAGGTTCAAATTTTATAAGCATTGTCATTTTGATACATTATTAATTATGCAAAAAAGATTCTATTTGTTGCCGGTTTAACTTTAGTGTGACAATACTTCTTTAAAGAACGGTTAAACATTATTAAATCGACGACAAATAAAACAGTATTTTTGTTGTTGTTGAAATCCCTGTTATGTAATAGATGAAAATAAAAGAAATTTAAAAGAGGAAATAAACTCAATGAAGTCAATATGAAAAACAATATCTTAAAAGTGTTTTATTAACAAAATCTTAGTTTAGAATGGTATTCGGCAATGTGAATTTCAGTTATTGTCAATGTGGATTTCAATTACTAAGAAGGTGAATTCATGTTGAAGGAAATGTAAAATATATGGAATTCATTTTTCATTTAACTACATTTACTTCCGTATGAATTCACATTTTTAGTAACTGAAGTTCACACCGTCGGATACCATATAGTGTCGGATACAATACTTTACATAATTTTTGTAGGTTAAATTGCTCATTTAGTCCTTGAATTTTTAACCTTGTGCAACTTTGGTCCATGAACTTTTTTTTGTAGATAAAATACCCCTAAACATTTAAAATATTGTTACCATAGTCCTATATGTCAATTTTTAGACGGAATCTGTTAGTAATTTGATCAAAAAATAGTGCTAACTACGGATTACGTTCAAAAATTAATAGAAAAGACTATTGTAGCAACGTTTTTAATAGTTTATGATCATTCCAGCTACGAAAAAAAGTAACATGGAATGCCCCTAGACTGTTAAAATGTGGTTACAATAGTCATTTCTATTAATTTTTAAATGAAATCTGTTAGTAATTTGATCAAAATATGATGTTAACTAATGAATTTCTTCTAAAAATTAACGTAAATGACTATTTAAGCAATTATTTAATAGTTTAGGGGCATTCCAGCTAGGAAAAAATTTCAAGGATCAAAGTTACACAAAGTTAAAAATTCATGAACCAATCTAACAATTTACCCTTATATATCTATAAGGGAAATTGTACTATATAGCATATTTAAAATATACTAATGAAAATTATAGCATATTTTTAAAATGGTGTAAATTATAGCAAATTTTTATTGTGCGTTTTAATTTATTCCAAATTTACCCTTTTCTCCTTTTACGTACACATTTCCCTCTCTTACTTCTCTCTTTCTCCCCTTGTCTCTCTCTCCTCTGCCTTTTTCTGCCTCTCCTCTACCTTCTCTCTCTCTCTCTCCTCATTGACCGAAGAGGGCACTGACAATAGTGGGAAGAACTAGATCGCGACTAGATCCTGAAGGCGAGACGATCGTGATCGTGATGGGATGTGAGTTTTTTCTCTCCCCTCTGGGTATGGCTTTTTGCTTCTAGTTATTTGCAGGCTGGCAATAAGAGGAAAGCGACGGCGATTAGATCCCGAGACAGATGGGAAGGCGGACGGTGTCGTGTTCTTTCACGCGACGGAGTTGTAATCATCGGCAATAGGCAATGGCGTTGGTGGTGAAGGTCATGAGGTCGCGATCTCTATTGACAAATAGAGCTTTGGGGTTTGGCAAGTACGGCAACAATGGCGACAATATAGAGAGATTAGAGAGAGAGAAGGGTGAGAGAAGTTTCGCGGTGTTGGGAATGCTCTAAGAGTGAAAGACATTTTAGTTGTATTTCATTTATTTTGAACTGATTAATAATATATTTGATGTTTTTTTCATAACATATTTACTATACTGTCATCATCTAGATTTACATGTTAAAGTAAATGTAAGCAAATATGGCTCATTAACTACTTGGTATTTAACTGTTAGAATGTTGCATGCAATGAATTTTTGTATGCGAGAAAACAACATTCTAAAGTAAGTAGTCTAAATCTATAGTCTGTAGTCTATGGGTTAGAATTAACATCTAACTCATATGAAGACTATTATGTTGTCTAAAGCCAATTGGGGAGATGGTTTGTCTTGACCATCTGGTGCGAGCCAACTCCCAAGTAGATACATATATATATTGCCTAGTGGTAATAATATATTGGACTGACCCAAAGTGTAATTAATCTATAAGTTCACTTGATTAAATTAATTCATTTTTTATGTTCATTATGCAATAACCTTAATCCTGAGTAAGTCAATGATTTCATGTTTATAATTTGTGTACTTTAATGTTCCAAAGGCTAAAGCATCTCGGAGTAGTAAGCTATTAGACTGGTTCGTTAAGTACATGGCTTATTGTAACTTTTGTTTGTTATTGTAAATAAGTTGATTTGAGGACATATTTTAAGAATAAGGTTTCAAATCAACCATATATGTAAATAGTCATTTCTATTTTATTTTCAAATGAGATGGGCCGAACATGCTAAACAAATAATCCCTAAGCTTGATTGTTTAAGCATGTTTTGTAAGAGAAGTTATCGCTGCTCTAGAAAAATGATTGGGTTCCAAAGAGACTCCATAGAGAAGACAGACAATGATACAGTCTTGAGAAAGGAGCACTTTTGTGACTGGCTTAAACAGACAACTCTCACAATGGGAAGTTTACTCTTTTCACATAGGGTTGATAAATATTAGAGTTGCACGATGATGGACATAATTACCAATGAGAAATTACAGCAAATTTGCTATTTTTAAAATACTTAAAATAGATAATATATTCAAAAAATACTTGAGGTAAATAATATAGTTATGGTAAATTGTTTATTTATGAAATTTTTTAAGGTAATTTTATCGTAAATATCATTCACAAATAAATTATTTATCATAAATATAGTATTTACCGTAAATGTTTTATTTACAAAAGTATTTTTAAGATAATTTTGTCGCCGTTTAAAGCAATTTTAGCGTAAATATCCTTCGCAAAAATTATTAATCAAGTAAATATGACATTTTACAACAAATATTTTGTTTACAAAAGTATTTCAAAATAGTTTTGCTGTGAACAATGCTTCGTAATAATTACATAATTTATCGGGGACATATTATTTACCATCATCCAAAAAGTTTAATGTTATTTGGTTTTAGTGTCAGAGGTTTTAGCCAATTTCCCTCCTCTCTAAAATAAATTGGCTTTAGTCCCACTGCTACAAAATGTGGATTTCATGACGGAGCTTCTACAACTGTTTTTAAAAAACATTCGTGGAAAGTATGACAAAAACACAGCGTGAAACTGGGTTTCCGAAAATGATCGTGGAAGCCGAAACTTCAACAATCGTTTTCATTGTAATCTTTTTTTCATTGTAATCTTTCCATGACCGTTTGGCGAAGAACTTTCACGATCGTTTTTAGCAAAAACAACCGTTTTTAGCAAGATACCGTTGTGGTATCTTACTTTCCACGACTGTTTTTCTAAAAATAGTCGTGGAATTTTCCTGGCAAAGAACTTTTTACGACCGTTTTTGCTTAAAACGGTCGTGGTATATGGCTATTCCACGACGATTTTTACTGAAAACCATCGTGGAATAGCCCTCTTTACCTCGTATTTGATACCAGTTTTGTCTATTTCATGATGATTAAAAAACCGTTGTGGAATCCAAATAGATTTCACTACTCTGGACATGATAATTAAAAAACGGTCGTTGAAAGATACCACAACAGCTAAAAACCGTCGTGATATCCTCTTTTGTACTGGTGTCCACGGGCAATTTGGAGGATTACCCTAGTACATCTAAGGATTATTGTCCTATTTATAGTGGCTTCAAGATTTTTGATATCTTATAAGATAAATTAAAGTTAACATAATATATATTTAAATTATCCCTAGTCGGCTAAAAAGGTAATTTGGTAGATTATCCAGAAGTCATTGGAATCTCTGATAGCCAGCGTCAACCTTCAATTGCCGGATAGTGATCTACCAAATTAATTTTATTTTCAATATAAAATGGTCGCCCATCTTCGACTCCGATTGCCGGAGAGTAAGCCAATAGATGACCAAAGGTATTTTACCAAATATTTTTTTTATATTACGTTGAGTTATTTGTAAGATTCTATCAGATTATTAATATTCTACCGAATTATTTTGTTATTCGTTCATTTTTTTTAAAATTCTGCTGAATTTTTTTTTTATATCTACCAAATTAATGGTCATAATCCATAGAATATGAGAGCTTAACTAATAATAATATATGCATCTGTAAAATTAAGGAATTTCTTAAAAGATATAAAAAGATTAACAAAAAAAAAAAAAAAAAAAAAAAAAAAAAAACACTAAACAATTCTCTTATCCAAAAAATGGCCCGTTTGGTGCACAAGTTCAGTTTGAGTTGAGTTGAGATTTTTAAGTTTGAATAGTAATTTTTGTTGACTTTTTCAGAAAAGACAAAAAACTTTTTCAGAAAAGACAAAAAACATGATGAAAAAAAATACAGTTTAGTTTAAAATGAGTGTAAATGCCAAACACCCCCTAAATAAATTTTATAGTATGAAGAAAATTTATTTTCTGTCCATTTCCATATATCCAGACCAAAAATCAGATTAGATTAAAAAAAAAAAAAAAAAAAAAAAACTAAAAAATCAGCTACATATTTGACTTCCACGGTAGAGTCAGGAATGCATGATTGTAACCCTAGCTGTTAAATAGAATAAATATGGAGTTAATTTACTTAATTCCCAAGATTAGTAAGGTTGTTACAGAGTCTTATAACCTAGGTGTTTATAACAACTTTAAAATAATAATAACAAAAACCATGCTGCCAATATTTACTCATGCTGGAAAAAAATAAAAGAGGCTCACACACATGTTTGTAGGACACGTGCTCACACACAAGTACTCTGGTTCATTAGTTCGGAATATGCAGCCCCCTGGGCGTGCAGAGAGAGCCTCTTAGCTTAACATCTTATCACTTAGCAAAATGAACAATTTTTTAAAACTCCATGTGGCTTCCATCTCTTTCTCATGTAGGACGAGAGATATCCTTTGCAATTTTTGGACATTTTCCAACTTCATATGTGTATTTTGCATGTTAATTTTCTTATTCACCCATGCATCATTTTGAGCATATAAATATATCATTTTGCTTTCTTCAAGGAAGAGAACGCAAATTCACTTAGACCTTACACTGCTACATATTGGATCCCATTGAAAATTAAACCTCAAAATTCATACCCTGAATGGCTTTTCCAAAGCCATTTTCCAACACAGATTTGTCAAGCGGTAAAAGTTTAAAGTGATGGAAAGAATATCAAATACCTTCCTTTTTCTTAATGGACGTTATATTTGCCTTCATTTTCAAGGAAACATGTACGACACGGTAATTATTAAAGATAAAGTTGATTATGTTGATGCTTCAATCTCCCTAGTCAAACGTAATATTTATAATACGTCCTCTTTAATTTAATTTTTTTTAACAAAGATATGGGTTTCTAACTTTGTATTTTGTAATAGAATAAATTAGAAATTATCACGAAATTATATCTATAATCATGATTATAGTATTGAAAATATTTCTTATTACTTCAAAATTTTATTTTTCAAAATATTTTTTTAAAATTCAAATTTCTTTAATGAGATTATATCCGTTAGAAATGTCCAAAAGCTCATCTTTCTCTATTAATCAAATGTGAGCGGTTGGTTTTAACTCTCTTGTGGGATATATCCAAACGTTGGTCAGTAGTGTTATGTGGCCGGCCACAACCATCCTACTGCAGCAGATACATCATCTTGAGGGCATGAAATCAGTAGCATAACAATATTCGTGCTTCAAACCGTCTTCCTATTACCTAAGTGTCCTTTTATTCTTTTATTAAGTTCAGAGTTATTTTTTAGTATCTTGTTTGTAATATTTGACACATATTTATTCGTAAAATGAATTTAAACTTCTTTTATTAGTGTATTATAAAATAATACTCTTTAGGTAAAAGAAAAACAAAAATCTCTTCCTCAACCACAATGCCATGTTCGTTCGGAATAATCATATCCTTATGGGTGACTCAAAATAATTTAAAAATCCAACAATTTGTTTCAACTATGTGATGGCAATGTAAAGGAACATATACCATTTTTTTTGGTAAATGAAAGGAACATAAACTTGAATCTTACTTCACTAATCATACAATTATAGTTTGCTTATAAATCATTGCAAGGAAAGAATCCAACGAGGGCATACGTAGAAAAAGGGGGGGGGGGGGGGGGGGGGGGGGGGGGGGGGGGGGGGGGGGGGGGAGGGGGGGGGGGTGTGGAGCTTATTTATTTGTTTATTATTTTTTTGCCACAAAATGCCAATCTTGTTAGTGTGGATTTGGAAGTTTACGGTTAATAGGAATATGGGTGATCAAATAAATTTTCATGCAAATTGTGTCTGAACCATGAGAAATTGGCCACGTGGCGTTTTCACAGTACACGGCTGACGACTGCCGGCTGCCCATTGCCAAACCCAACCGCCTCCAACCACCGTCAACCCTCACTTCAACTGCCCACATCATGCGGTCGGAGGTTAGATGTATGCCCCTAATTTTAACTAGAATAACGAAATTACCCTCAGGCCGAAAAAAGAAATAATTAAAAAAAAAAAAAAAAGGCTTGAATTTTGACCATTTCAATATCCTGAGAAATTTGGTCCGAGTCTAGTATTGTGGGCTCTTTCCAGGGCTGTGCTAAGACAAGATTTGAACGTTGAATGGTGTAATTAAAAAAAAATAAAAATAAAAGGAGGACTTGAATTTGGAAATGGCTTTGACTTAGTTCAACCTGCCACCTCTTTGTGCAAGATTACTAAACTACCCTTGTTCTCTTAGAGTTGTCTTATGACATTTTGAAATGCCAAATGGGTTTTATGGTAATATTCATATACTTGAAGACAATATGAGTAGTTAGTTATAGTTATCACTTCAACAAATTAAATGATGGAATCTTTGGATGGGTCCAGAAGCGTTAGCGTTTGGTAAACCTCTTTTGCAACGAAACCTCGGAAGATATGAGAAATCATAAGGAATGGAAAAGTTTGAAAAAAAAAGAAAAAAAAAAAAGCCCCTCTTTATGTTCTCACAAAATCCAAAATAATAATAATAATAATAATAGGACTTGAAATTCACAACAAGTAACTATCATTTACTTTCTAGAGCAACAACAAAATAGCTAATTTTTGTCACAAATCCCCATTAAGATTCCAAGTTAGGAAGACCCTCCTAATTAACTTAAAGAGGCTAAAACAATATAAGCATTGGTTTATTTATTTATTTTATTTATTTATTATTAATAATTTGGATGAGAAGATTTAAATTAAACTGCTATATTTTATCATTTTTAGTAGAGTTAAATGTGAGATTAATTTTAGGATAAGTTTATTGTGGAAAATTGATAAGTTGCAGTCATCACTAATTCTTTTATTGTGGAGAAAATCTAATAGTAAGATTCACACGAAGTAACATATAAGGTATTCCATCAAAGTGTAGCGTATAAGATAAGCAAATTGCCATTGTCACGAATAAAGTTTAAGGAAAATAATTTATGACTTGCTTTCTGCACGTTGTTGATGAGTGTAAATTAGAAAGATTGCTTGCAAAAGTAAAATAAAGTAAAAAAATATAACAAGATTAAAAAACAATTATTTTTGTTGAACAAAACAAAGCAAATATTTATGGAAAATTTTATAACATCATAGTGTTGATGTATCAATGGTTAGAATAATTTGTACGTGTCATATTATCATAAATATTTGTACCTTAAACATTATCATACTATTAAACAATTTTCTTTAAATATATATTACATATATTAATCGAGTCTGCAATTATGGTAACACGCACTTTCTGACTGCTTGCATCAATTCTAGAAGTGCAAACCCATTTGACTCATGAATTGTAAGTTCATGAATGAGATGAAATTCATTTATTTACCGTCCATTTAACCCAATGAAAAACCCTTTTTGTCAAGGGAAATGCAAAACGTTTTATCTGCTTTACATGCGTAATAAAATGACGTGTAACAAAAAGATTCCAACTTATCTTCCCAAAACACGTCCGAAATAGTCGTCTCGAACCCCATTAAAAAAAAAAAAAAAAAAAAAAAAAAAAGGAAGTTTCTTGGTCCTTTTCCACCAAACTTTCTCACTTTCCCACCTTCTCTCTCTTCCATTCCGAGTCTCAATCTCAACAAAAAAAAAAAAAAAAAAAAAAAAAAAAATCCCTTCCTTGCCTACGTGCTTTCTCTCAAAGTTGAATTTGTCCTCTCTCTCTAGCTAATATTTCCTCTATATATACGGGTCAAATTTTTCTCCTTAACCAGAGAGAAAGACAATAATATTAAGAGGAGGGGTTTTGTTAGAGGCCAGGTGACCGGGTCGTTTGTGCGCAAAAATTTTGCGTGAAAAAAAAAAAAAAAAAAAATGGATCACAACACCAACAACGACGGAGAGAGATATTGGTCTGAGCAGATGGGTTCGCCGGTTCACAGCCAAGTGAGGAAGATAAAGGAAGAATCGGAGAAAATAGTTGATTGGTTGCCGCAAAAATCAGAGAGAAGACCAGGCCTTAGAGAGATAACACGCCAACATTCTCGCTCTCCTTTGGGAATTTCTCGGCGACCCATTTCTGTTCGGGACTAGTTGGGTTTTGGGTTTGAATCCTTTTTTTAGCTGATTTAGGAGATAAAGAAAAAAGAAGATTAGTGGGAAGTTTATTAGGGCATATTTTGTAGCGGTGAAAACAGCGGCTTTTTTGTTGTTTTTTCTCTGCTTTACTGCCCTGTTTCTAATGTTTTGCATCTTTATATCTATGTAGTGTGTAAATAATACCTTTTTTTTTTTTTTTTTTTTCGGTTTTGAATATATGGATATGAAAACAGAGTTTATTTATCTCTTTGCTGTTGATTCATTTGTGTTCTTGATCTTCTTCTCCTGCTGTGTTGTTGTTTATCACAGAGAGACAGAGAGAGAAAATGGTTCTGTTTGTGGGAGAAAGCGAATCACAAACCAAACGGAAATAATTGCCTTTAATTTTTGGCTGAAGAAAATTGCTTTGGAAATTAGTTCAATATGTGTCATTTGCATTTCTATTGTCTAAAAAATTATGAAAACCTCTGCGTTCTAATTGGATCTTAGGGTGCGTTTGGACCACAGGTCCAAACCCATGGATTTTAACTCAATTTTTGTCTTTTTCCCCAAAATTTTTTTGTCTTTTCTGAAAAAGTACACATCAATCACTATTTAAACTTATCAATTTCAACTCAAACTCATACACCAAACAAACCCTTAGAATGTTAATTGATTTAAATAATTCACTGTTTTTTTTTTGGCTGAAATCTGTATTTAAAACTTTCCCGAGGAAGTTATTTGGAAAGATCTGACTGATTCTTTGCAATAATCTCTTTGGTCGTGGATAAAGATTAAATGAGGATGCAGCTTATCATGGCTTAGTTCATAATTCCTCTAGATTAGTAGAGTTTGTAACAGATAGCCCTACTCGCATGAGACCGCAACTTGGGCATTTTCTTCCAGATAACGAAGAGAAGAGGAGTGAAATTGAGGTTTGAATAGTTGTTTGGCAACCTAAATTGAAATGGAACGTTCAAACGATGAAAATTGAAAATTTTTGCTCTTTTCCTTGGGGTGTTTGGTTCACCAACTTAAACTCAAATTTTTCAATTTAATTTTTATCTTTTTCTAGAAATTTTTTTTGTCTTTTCTAAAAAAGTCAACAAAAATTACTTTTGAAACTTAAAAATCTTAACTCAAACTCAAACACCAAACACCCCCAAAAGTCTCAAAAAACTTTATAATTTTTCTGTTTCACCCCATTATACATAAAAAATTCGCACACAATCCGTACTTTGCCTCTACTAAAAATAATAAAATTCTCAGCTAGTCCCCCTCTAAATTTAATTCTATCACAAATTTTTATAGTTTTTCTACTTTGTCCCTATTAAAATTAAAAATTATTACACAAACCCATTAAAATTAAAATTCTCATATAGCCCCACTAATTTTTTTAAAAAAAATTTTGGTGCACGTCCTTATTTAAATATAATTCTGGGTCCGTCCATATTTTTATTTGACAATTTAGTTTAAAATGAAAATAGAACTCTCACTCGATCTGTGTTATTTGAATTTTTTCAAAGTAAACATATGAGAATAAATAGATTTTCTCTCTCTTCTATCTACGTTTCAAAATGCCATAACATTTTTATTTCAAATCAGGTTGGGACGGTTCTTCGTGAAAAGAGGTACACAATTTCATCTTTATACAATATCAAAATTTGTCATGGATATTGAGGTTTTGGAATATTTCTTAGAACTGTTTTCAAAATTTGTCAAACTAAATATTCAAATGCTCTCCTTAAATTTTCTTTTGGAGTATGAACATCCAAATATTATTTCAAATGATAGTTTAAATACTTTTGTTCGAATATTTCTAATCAAATGTTTTTGTTTAAAATGTTTCCATGGTTGTACCAAATGTACCCTTATTACCTCCCACTCGTTTTTTTTTAGTCGGCCAACACATGGATATGATAAAGGACAAATTTTTACGTGCGACATGACTCGAATCTTGGATGGATAGAAACAAAGACTCAAAATAGGACTTTTTTGTCACTATATCATCTCTTACTACAATTATAAAGAAGACATAATGATAAATTATTGGAAAAATTAACCTATGATTCTTATAATACTTTACCATCAGTATATTCGAACTGTAATATCTATTCCCTGCTCAATGAAACATTAAAAAAAAAAAAAAAAAAACACCATTAGTATGAGTAATAGAAACTATACATATTAAGCATTAAAATGTGATCGTTGAGATATTAAATGACAATTATTTCACCTACTTATTCTAATGAACATTTAAGTTCTTGTAATAATTTATTTTAAAAAACAGAAAATGAAAATTTTTAAGGTTTTTTTTTTGGTTTTTTTTTTTTTTTGTAGTACTTGATTTCCTAGGACAAATTTCAATTTTGTTCCCTAAACTTTGGTGCTCTTGTAACTTTGCTTACTAAACTTTGAAAACTGGTAGAAATACTCCATAAACTATGAAATGTTCTCATTTTATGTCATTCCATCAGTTAAATGGATAGAATCACTGACATGACAACAACTAAATTGTAATTTAATAAGGACAAACTTTATTTTTCCTATCACGACACCTCACGACGGTGACTTCCGAGGTTCGACGGTGGTGGCGACTTCCTTGGTACAACGACTATGGCTACGAGGAGAGAGGAGGGAGAGTGGGATCTGAGAAAATTTATGAAAGTGACTGAGTGTAAAGAAAATCAAAGAGAAAGAAGAATGGTGTTTGGCTCAGAAAGAATCATTTCTTCATTATTGAGAATTGAGCTATACAAAAGCTTAAATACAAGTATTGGAACTCTAACTGACTACTAGAGTTAACCAATAGAGTGTTTAAACATGTATTTACACTAACAAACTTCTAACAAATCTAACAAACTAATTACAATTAACCTCCTTGATTATTATTCCTAACATCCCCCCTCAAACTCATAGTAGAAAAATTTTCTACTTTAAGTTTGTGTTGTATGAGAGCAAACCAAGCACTTGAATTGGCCTTGGTCAACACATCTGCAACCTGATCAATAGCAGGAACATGAAGTACTTCAATCTGTTTCTTCATAACCTTCTCTCTGACAAAATATAGATCAATTTCAATGTGCTTAATTCTAGCATGCAACACTGGATTAATAGAGATCAAAACAGTACTAAGATTGTCACACCAAATGTGTGACATTCATCAGTCCCTATACGGAAAATGGTAAGCTGTGCAATCCCACATCGCTTGAGAATGGATATATTTGATGGTTCATAAGTAAAGACCACCTAATAGTATGAGGCCTTTTGGGGTGAGCCCAAGAGCAAAACCGTGCGGGTATGAGGTCCAAAGCGGACACTATCATATCAAAGGGAGTCACGGGCCATTATAAATGACTAAGAAGGCCCAAGCTCAAGTCTATACAATGACTAAGAAGGAAGCAGATGACACACCTATTGTAGTTACAAGTATATACCTTTCTATTACTTCTTTTTCCCTACGTAGTAAGACTCAACTTTGACTGTTGATTGTTCATGTTAGGTATTTTGAGTATTTTGGGTACGCCTGCTAGAGTTCTCATAGATTTAGGAGCTACTATTTCCTTCATTAGTCATAGATGTACTAAAATTTTGGGTAGAGCACCCACCTAAGTTAGCTTCTCATTAGCGTCTCTATCTTAACAGTTGAGGTGTTTGAATCAAGTTGCATCTTGAAAGCTTGTCCTATTAATTTGGCAAAGTGGACTTTGTTTGTTGACTTGGTGGTTCTTGAAATACACGACTTCAACGTTATCCTTGGCATGGACTGGCTCAGCCAACATCATGCCAACATCGATTGCCACAAGAAGGAAGTAACATTCAAACCCCCTAGCGAACCTGGTTTTAGCTTCATTGGAGAAAGGTCCAAGCTTCTTGCTCTAGTTATTTCTGCAATGAAAGCTTGAAAGATGTTGAACAAGTGTTGTACAGGGTATCTAGCTTCTATTGTAGATTTGCAAGGTGAAGAATCGTCCTTGGAAAAAATACCCATAGCATATGAGTATCGAGATGTCTTCCCTGATGATTTGCCTAGGCTACCTCCGAATAGAGAGATCGAGTTTGGGATCAACTTGATGCCTCGTACTGCCCCGATTTCTAAAGCACCATTTCGCATGGCACCAGCTGAACTGAAGGAGCTCAAGGCTCAACAGCAATAATTTCTAGATAAGAAGTTCATTCGGTCAAGCTATTCTCCCTGGGCCCCAGTGCTTTTTGTGAATAAGAAGGATGGGTCTATGAGGCTATGCATTGACTATTGAGAGCTAAACAAGAATACAATTAAGAACAAGTATCCAATCCCGTGAATTGAGGATTTATTCGATTAACTGCAGGGTGCTAGTCACTTCTCCAAGATATATTTACGGTCGGGTTACCATCATTTGATGATCAAAGGAAATGATGTCTCGAAGACGACATTTTGAACAAGGTATGGGCACCACGAGTTCTTAGTGATGCCTTTTGGATCGACCATGCACCAGCAGCATTCATGGACCTAATAAATAGAGTATTCAAAGAATACTTAGACCAATTTGTTATCGTATTTATTGATGATATCTTGGTGCATTCACGGTCTAAGGGAGATCATGAGCAACATTTGAGACTAGACTTAGATTTCCTTTGTGAGAAGCAATTGTTTGCTAAGTTCAAGAAGTGTGAGTTTTGGCTAGATCGTGTTCCTTTTTTAGGTCACGTTATCTCAAAAGATGGTATAGCTGTTGATCCCTGCAAATTTGAAGCTGTGCGGAGTTGGCCCACACCGAAGAATGTTGGGGAGGCACATAGCTTTCTCTATTTGGTTGGCTATTATTGTTGTTTCATAAAAGGATTCTCTCAGATTGCATCACATATGACGCAACTGACAAGGAAAAGCATCAAGTTTCAATGGTCCATCGAATGCGAGGAATGTTTCCAAAACTTGAAGCAATTTCTAACGACGGCACCGATCTTAGCCATTCCTATTGGCGATGAAGGATTTATAATTTATAGCGACACTTCTAAACAAGGTCTAGAATGCATTTTAATGCAGCATGACAAAGTTATAAACAAGGTCTTACACACGACCTCGAGCTAGCAGCTGTGGAGTTTGCTCTCAAGATTTGGAGGCACTATCTATACAAAACTAAATGTGAAATATTTAGTGATCACAAGAGCCTCAAGTGTCTTTTCACGCAAAAGGAGCTAAACATGCGACAACGTAGATGGCTAGAATTGATGAAAGACTATGACTGTGTCATTAACTATCATCTAGGAAAGGCAAATGTTGTTGCAGATGCCTTGAGTAGGAAGAGTTATGGAACTCTTGCTTCTCTGCAGTCTATTTCTACTCCTTTGAAAATGGAGATTCAAAGGTTTCAACTAGAGATTGTATCCCGAAGAGATTCACGTTACCCTGCTGTCATGACTATACAATCATCTATTCTAAAAAAGATCAAAGAAGCTCAGATGAACGAAACTATAGGTACTGGCACTGATACTATTTATAATGACTTGTGTCTCCCTTTGGTATGATATTGTTCGCTTTGAATCTCGTGCCCTCACGGTTTTGCTCTTGGGCTCATCCCAAAAGGCCTAATATCATTAAGAGGTGGTCTCTTTACTTATGAACCATCACATATATCCATTCACAAGTGATGTTGGACTGCACAACTTACCTATTCCTTATAGGGACTGATGATTGTCACAAAATGAGTGGTGTCTAGACAATGTTTACTTGAAGCTCTGAAAGTAAGGATTGTATTCTCGTAATCTGTGCAACTAGACTAGCTAAACTCCTATATTCAGCTTCAGTGGAAGACCTTGAAATTATGTGCTGCTTCTTGGAGGACCATGAAATCAGATTACCACCAAAGTAAACACAAAACCCAGAAGTTGATTTTCTGTCATCAAGATCAGAATCCCAATCAGCATCACAGTAACCAACTAGATTGAGACTTTCCTCTGAAACCTTGTTGAGATGCAAGCCAAAGTCTAAGGTGCTTGAGAGATACCTCAAAATTCTCTTGACAGCCTTCTAGTGAACCTCAAAAGGGCTCTGCATAAATTGACAACTTTGTCAACAGAAAAGGCAATTTTAGGTCAAGTGATTGTGGCATATTGTAGAGCTCCAACAACACTCCAGTATAACTGAGTGTTCTCAACTGGATCACTCCCAGAGTTAACCAATTTATCTCCTGTTGTCATAGGAGAAGGTTCACTCTTGGCAAACTACATCTTTGTTTTACACAAAAGATCAGTAATAATTTGATTTGGGAGAGATGAAAACCTATTGAAGTTCTCTTGACCTGAATGGCCAAAAAATAGTCCAAATCACCCAAATCTTTTAAGGCATAATGCTGGTTCAGTTGATCAATGAAGACTTGCACTAACTAATTGTTGATTCCTGTAACCAAGATGTCATCCACATAAACCAAGACAAAAATGGAAAATTCTTTTGTAATCTTGATAAAGGGAGATTGATGTGTTTTAGCAGATGTGAAACCAAGCTAAATCAGGGCTGTGTACAGTTTCTCAAACCAAGCTCGAGGAGCTTGTTTGAAACCATAAAGAGACTTCTGCAATTTATAGACCAAATGTGGAGGCTGAGGATCTATAAATCCTGCAGGTTGTTCCACATACACCTCTTCCTGCAAGTTGCCATTTAAGAAGGAATTGTTGACATCCAGCTGCCTAACCACCCAATTCCTACTAAGAGCAATAGTGAGAACCACTTTGATGGCTGTGGGTTTAATGACAAGGCTAATGGTTTTTGTAAAGTCAAAACCAGCAACCTGATGAAAGCCTTTAGCAACTATTCTGGCCTTATATTTGTGAATGAAGCTATCTTGATTCTCTTTGACATGAACACCCATTTACACCCAATAGCTTTCCTGTTAAATGGAAGTGGAAGTGGAATAAGACTCCAGGTGTTGTTTTTTGATAAGAGCTAAAAACTCTTCGGACATTGCAACCTTCCAATGCTCATGCTGTAAAGCTTCCTTCATAGTGGTAGGTTATTTGATAGACAAAAACACCTTAGGCTTGTGTATACCACTCTTCAACCTTGTAGTCATAGAGTGAGTGTTAGAAACCTGTACACTTAACAAAGTATTAGGGGGAAAAATTGGTTCACATTGATTAGAGTGAGAGACTACTGAAGAAAAATATTAGTCATTACTAGACAAAGGAGTGGCTAGATCAGTGGGATCTAGCTTGACGCGGGAAGTGGCTTGATTGGTGAACTCAGGCCTAACACAGGGACCTGGCGAGACTGTTGGAGATTGAGAGGTAGGGACTAGCTGGATTTGACAAAAAATGAGAGGGTATTTCTGAGACAGAAGACAGAGTATATTGATTACATCATGAGAAATGAAGATTCTTCCATTACTGTATAGACATTTGTAACCTTTATGACTGATGCTGTAACCAAGAACTGTGCATGGTTTTGAACGAATATGAAGTTTGTGTCTGTTATAAGGCTTTGTATTGGGGTAGCAGGCACATCCAAAATCTCTTAGTTGAGAGTAATCTGGTGATTTGTGAAACAACATCTCAAGAGGTGTTTTGTTTTGAAGGACAGGAGTAGGCAACCTGCTAATAAGGAAAACTGAGGCTCTAAAAGCTTCATCCCAAAACATAAATGGCATAGATGACTGAGCTAAAAGAGTAAACCCTTTTTCCACAATGTGTTTATCTTTTCTCTCAGTAGTCCCATTTTGCTCATGTGTGTGTGGGCAAGAATTTCTGTGCACAATTCCATTAGAAGTAAGATAATCAGTAAACACTCTATATTCTCCTCCCCAGTCAGTTTGAATGGCTTTCAGTTTGTATTCTAACTTTAACTGAACAAGTGCTTTAAAATTGAGAAACACTTGAAAAGCATTAGACTTTTATCTGAGTAAGTAAAGCCAAGTAAATATAGAGTAGGAGTCTACACAATGAATATAGTATTTATAACCATTGTTAGAAGACACTGGGGAAGGACCCCATAAATCTAAATGTACAAGTTGAAGTGGTTCAGTATATTCTGTCTGAGAATTAGGAAACGGTAACTTGTGCATTTTACCTAAACAACAAGTTTGACAGACTGAAAAGGATTGTTTGTGTAAATGATAAAGATTGCAACGCTTAAGTATAGAAGACACAACTTTTTCAAATTGATGGCCAAGCCTATTGTGCCAAATTCTATACAAGGAGGAGTTGTATGAAGATACTTCTAATTATTTGGCTTTATTTGTCACTGTAGTTGTGAGAACAAAATGGATTGGTGGAGCTTTGAGAGTAAAAAGCTTGAAACTTGAAGTTGTAGACTCCAAAGAAGAACTGGGAATACTGATTTGAGAGTTGTCAAAAACATATAGGCCTCTTTTAAGTGTTCCTTGCAACAGGACCTTGTTGGTGAATTGATACTTGACAAAACAGAACTTTGGATGAAACTCAAAGTATAAATTATTGTCATTTGCAAACTTAGAGACAAACAATAATTTTTTGTAATGTCAGGAACATGCAACAAGCGATTCAAGGCTAAGAATTTAGAAGACTCAAAAGGGGATTGGAAAACTGAATGACCAACATTTTTAATAAGTAATCCCTTTACCATTACCCATGTGCACTTGCTTATTGCCAAAATACTCTGACTTGTGCATTAGGTTATCAGCTTCAGCTGTGAGATGATTTGTAGCTCCAAAATCAGGATACCAGCTAGAGTCATGAATAGACTCAGGAGTAGCCAGCATGGCAGCCATTTGTTGACTTTACAGATTCCCTTCATGATCAAAATGGTAAGAATCTGACTTCATTCCTTCATATTCATACTGAAATTAAATGAAAATGAAAGTGAACTCATTGTTGAAACTGAGATGGACCAACGAATGATCTATCAAAGTGATAGTAACATTGCAGAGCTTCATGACCAATGCAATTGCACAGTTGACAAACTAGTTTCCCATTGTTATAATCACGAATAAACTGACTAAAAGAAGAGCCAAAAGAACGACCTCCTCGTGGATTGAACTACCCACCACGATTACTGTAGTATGAGCCACGAGTATCATGATCATGAAAACCCCCTCGAGAAGAAAACCATTTGAAATTACTCTGAGAGCCACCCGGATAAGACAAGTGAGCAGAGTTGGAACCATTAAACCTCCTAGAATTAGCAGAACCAGGAGTTATAGCAAGATTGGCCATGTTCTGTACCTGTAAATCAACTGTCTTAGAGTGTTTTTCAATGCGAGTTTCTTGGGCAAGAAGCAAAGACTCTATCTCATCAACAGAATAATCTTCAGTTCTGGTGTTAACCGAGACAATGAAAGGTTCATATTCAGGAGAAAGACCATTAAGAATAGCACTAACATAATCTTTTTCTAAAACAATTTGACCAACCAGATTCAACATATCAACTAAAGACCTGACTTTCAACAAGAACTCATTTATAGACAGAATTCTTACGAATGTTTTGAAGTTGATCTTTGTATTACCAAACCTTAGCACGGAATTGTTTAGCAAAATAAACTTCAAGAGTATTCCAGATTTGAGAAGAAGACTCACAATTGACAACTCGTGAAAGAACTCCATCAGTCATCGAAGCAAGAAGCCAAGAAGCAATCAATTGATCCTGTTGTTCCCAATCAAGAAAATCAGGATTGATTCTTCCATTACGCTCATCAATACGAGTCAGAAATTGTTCAGGTCAAGCTTGTCCAAAAAGAAATTGTTGAAGATGAAAACCCATAATTGTCGCTAGAACTTGCCTCCTCCATATTAGAAAATTGTGAGAATCCAATTTGGAGGAAATCACGTGTGTGAAAGAACTAGGGATGAAACGAGAAGTACTTGCAGAAGCTTCTCCCATGGTGAATTCCAGCGTCGGAGCGATTGGCGCTGATACCATGTAAAGAAAATCAAAGAGAAAGAATAATGGTGTTTGGCTTAGAAAGAAGCATTTCTTAATTACTGAGAGTAGAGCTGTACAGAAGCTTAAATACAAGTATTGGAACTCTAACTAACTACTAGAGTTAACCAATAGAGAGTTTTACATGTGTTTTTACACTAAAAAACTTCTAACAAATCTAACAAACTAATTACAATTAACCTCCTTGATTACTATTCCTAACACTAAGGAGATGAGAGAGGAAAACACCATCACGACACCTCATGACGGTGACTTCCGAGGTTTGACAGTGGTGGTGACTTCCCTGGTACAATGACTATGGCAATGAGGAGAGAGAAGGAGAGTGGGATTTGAGAAAATTGATGAGAGAGGAAAAAAAACATGTCAAAGTTGACATAATAAATATTTATTTATTGATTCATTGTAAAATATCAATTATAATTATTAATTGGTATCGTTGACATCACTAATGGGTTATTGGTTGGTTATCAACTGCGGGTGGGTAACATGTTGGTTATTGACCAGTAACCAATGACGCCGGCATATAACCAATTGGTTACCAACTGGTAACCATCGTCGCCGGCGGATAATCCATTGGTTATCAATTAGTAACCAGTTGGGTTACCAGTCAAAAACTTCCGATTTCGTCAAATTTTTTGAGTTTCGTTACGAGAATATTATAAAAAGAATAAAACACTAGATTTTATCACTGAAATATTAAAAAGTTCAATTAAAAATCATCAAAGTTCCACAAAAAAATATAAAAAAATTTCAGAATTTGAAACCATAAAAAAATTTTCGACCAAAATACATCATAACACTTAAAACATAAGACACGCACATGGTGTGTCGTTCCTGTGTGGCCAAAATCTACCCAAGGCCTGATTTTGTGGTATTTCTCTAAAGTTCTCAAAAAATTCGGAAGGCCCAAACTCAGTGGGGGCACATCAATTACCAAAAAATGGTATTAGTAAATAGTTATACACATATAGTTAGTTTATGTTATTTTAGGGTTCGTTTGGTAAGTGAGTTTGAGTTGAGTTTTTGAAGTTGAAATAGTAAATTTTGTTGACTTTTCAGAAAAGACAAAAAACTTTTTGGGAAAAAAACAAAGACTTTTGAGGAAAAAGACAAAACTTGAGTTTAGAAAACCAAGTTTGAGCTTGGTTTCCAAACAAGCTCTTAATGTGGGCATATGTCTTCACTGGCCCTATATTAGGTCCGTCTTTGTGTATTGAAATATCTTCTTGTGAAGAATATCTTTATGACTAGAATGTTAATTACATATCTCAATGAATTGGTAAGTAATAATTTAATGATTTATTGTCATGATTTGACTTTTATGTTTGGTTATGAGAATCATGTAACAAGCTATGTATGATTAATGTTTCAATGAAATTGATTAGTTTTGTTAGACAACCTAAATCATAAATAAGTACAAAATGAAATTGCAATGTCATTTTAGTTAGAAAAAAGTTTAGTCAGACGGCGCCGGAGAGCTCGGAGTAACGAGCGGCAGGTGGCAGATGGTGGCGGCAGTGACCAAACCGACCGGAAAAAATAGTTCTAGAATCCTTAATGCCAGAAAAAAAAAATCCCAAATTTCCCTTAAAAAAAAAAAAAAAAAAAAAAAAACCCCAATTTCTTACACAATTCTGTTGTTGGCAATGGAGAGGGATTCAGAGGAGAGAGCTTCGTCGGGAGACACGGAGAGAAAAGACTAGCTTTCAGTATTTGAGAGAGGGACAAAGGGAGAAATTTTTTGAGTAAAATAAAACTCGGTCTTCACATTACTTGAGCGCACAAATATTGCGAAAACTCAAATAGACCACCTTTTCAACTTTTTTTTTTTTTTCGAAGATTTTTAAAGATGGACGACCATTACTCCGACTTCGTTTTACATTTTAAAAACGAACTTCATGAACGACTTTAAAAATACAAAGTAACGTCAGTTAAATGTAGAGCCGTTGTCATAAATAAGTTAATAACAACGGCTTTTTTAAAATCGATTATATATATATATATATATATCGAAATACGAAACTTTATCCATGCTTTTTCACATATGTAACAACGGTTTTTTAGAAAATCAATGTTAAAAATGACCGCCTAGTGTCTTCTAATATTATTTTTGTTGTAATGGTCTATGTTAGTATTAAATTTGTTAAAAAAAAGAGTGACAACAACATTATTGAACTTTATGCTTCAAAGCATAATTTTATTTCTAATGTTATATTTTGTAACCTGTAAAAGTGAATGTTTATTATTTAAATAAATTAAAAATGAAATTAAAAATGAAATTAAATATTATACTAATTATATGAAAAAGTAAATACACTAACTCATAAGAAGCAAATGTTAAATTTGGCATCGCCAATACTTTATGGCAAATTCGTCATAAGTTTAGCATATGGTGAATTTGGTATCAAAGATTATAAACTCCACTGGAGAGAACTTTTTTCATGTAAATGCAAAAATTTACTATTGACACAACAATTTAACATTGCATTGCAGATGCTTTTAGCCCCGATCTCCTTTCTTGATTTTTCTTTTCTACTTAATTTTTTTAGAATTTTAATTAATTAAAATTTAAACAGATTGTTAAGTATTACCTAAATATTATTTTTTTTTTTGGAAAAAAAAAATCAATGGAATTGGTTTTTTTTTTTTTTTTCACCCTTTTAAAATCGACAGGTACTTTTCTTTTTTTTTTTTTTTCGTTTTTTTTAATAACAGTATTAGGGGGTACTATAAAAAATATTTTCACTAATTAAGGAATTGTCTTTTTTAAACCTTTTAAAATCAACAAGTACTTGTTTCTAATAACAGTAGTAGGGGAGACTTTAGACATTCATCTATGCAAAAATCCAAAATTTAGCTGAAGATCACTATCACACCTATATATATATATATGTTCTTTTCTTAATAAAAATGTAATCTTCTATTTTGAGATATTCTTAATAACCCATAGAACCGACTAAAATTTTTAAAATGTCAAAAACATCCTCAGCAATCAACATTTAATAATCATTTAAGCATTAATAATTTGGAAATAGGAATAAGAATTCAAACATGTCGTCCCCATTGTTTTATCTCTTTGATTGTCTCTGTACCATGTAACTTAAATTTAACAACCTCACTAAATAAAAACTAAATATTAACAATATTTGAGTAATTCACTTACGTGTCACAATTTAATTGAAAGGATAGTAAATGGATTAGAAAAACTAAAGCAACAAACAAGATAATTTGATTTAACTTTAAATAAAATTTAGAGTATTTTGTCTCTCAGTAACGGTGTAAATTCAAATCTTTTATCTAATTTTTGGTGTTTCAAATAATGTCTAATTAATAATATTATGTTACATTAGTTTAAAAAAGTTTGAACTGCTTTATAACTGATTTCTTATACTTTAAAATCTAATTTTATTTAATGATGTGTCAAAATTTAATTGATTAAATACTATTTAAGACATCAAAATTAAACAGAAAATTTGAATACGTAAGTGTATGTCTATAACTGGCATGGAAATACGCAAAGAGTTGGGATATCAAATTTCTTGTTCTTTGCAATCATGTGTTTATGTTCTCAAAACGTCTCATTATCTTCAACTAGACATATAAGTCTCAATCTTCACACTATGGAGTCAAGCACATCAACTGTCATTCAACCTCTCTATAACAATTATCATCCTTAATAAGTTTGGTCTATTTCCGTTAGACGTTGTTAGTTTATCATATTTAGTTCTTGGGATTAATTTAGTCATGTTTTTTAGGGATGGCCAAAGCACTATTCATTCCTTGACTTTTTTGCCATTAACATACATAATTAATTGATATGATTGGAGGATTCACCCTTCACCGATTTAATCTATTCTTAGATCAGATATTTTTACCACTTTATCACACACCATCTTTTGAAAATAAATAAATTAATTAAAAAAAGCCTTCAATCATCAAAGATTATTTATAATTAATGATCTTCAATACAAATGCTTCGTACAAATTTGTTTACCTAGTCCTTTCCACGCCACGTGGAGTCTCTTTGTTCAAACTAAAGCGGCAGAGAAATGTGAGAATGGCCAAACAGAAAGAACAAGAGACATTATACATATACTAAAAGGGTGGAGTGGATTACTGTTTTATGAACAGTAAATTTACGGTAATGCCTTCCTAAATTAGTCTGCTGCCCTCTCACGCACAGGAAAATGCCGCTTCTACCCTCTTCATAGTGTTTTTCCTGTTTTGCCCTCCAAGTTGTGTCCACCGGTTGTTTTTTGCACAGTGGTTTGTCATTTTTGCCCCCAAAACCTTAAGGTTGTTGTTGCCTTTGCCCTAGCCGCCTGCCTTTCCCATTTATTGCATATTATCTTCACTATTCATCTTCTTCTTTCTCTTTCTCGCTCTCTCGGTTCCCCTCTTTTTTTGTTCTTAATTTTTTGGGTTTTTGGTGTTCGGCTTGCTCTGGCCGTCGTTCTCCTCTCGCTTTTGGGTGTATGTTTTTTATGTTTTTTGTTTTTTTGTTTGATTTTTGTATGTTGTTTTGGGGGGTTTTTTTTTTTCTCGGATTCGTTATTTTTGTCTCCTTCAACTTCTTCTTTTTTGATCTTTTCTCATTTTCGAGTATGTGTATCAAATGTTGATCGCGGAATTTTTTTTTTGGGTGGGAAGATAAATAAATTTTTTCAAAGTCATACGTTTTGATTTTACAGTATATTTTTTTTTTTGGGTAATTTTGAGTTAGGTTGTATAATATTTTTTGTTCTTTATTGTTTATGCATTTTGTTTTATAAGTGTAGCATTTTCTTTTTATTGTTTTTGAAACTCTGTTTTCGGTTCCTCTCATGTTTTCGGTTGGTCTTTTGTCCTTTTTTGTTGTTTTTCCATTTTTGATTTTGTCGATCTACTGTTTATGAGTTTGGTTTTTATTTTTCTGAGGGTATGAATAATTTTTTTCAACTCTAGGTTTTGATTTAGGGTTTTTGTTTTAAATAAAAGTTGAGCATTTTATTTTTATTGTGTTGTTGGAATTTTTTTGTTCATCTCTATTGTTGTTATTTGTGATTTGATATTTTTTGGGGTTTTTTGGTTTTTTTTTTTTTTGGTTCCACCGGTGTATGTATGTAAGAAAAAAAAGGAATTTCTTAGTTTTGTTTTCTTTGTTTCAGTTTTTTTAGTATTTAAAGTTGATTTTTCTTTCTCACATTGTTTGGATTTATATTTTTTGAATTCTGGGTTTTGATATTTTGTTCTTCTTTCCTTTTTATACATATTGTTTATTATTTTTATGAACTGTTGATTGTTCATTTTTTGTTACTGGGATGTAAAATTTTTTTCTCCTTAATCTTGATTCTCGACTGTCTTTATTTATTAGTCATTTAGGTTTTATATAATTATGTTATTTTTTGGTTGTTGTTCAGTTTTTGTTTTACAGGTTGAAGTTTTGATTTTATTATTTGCTTCCACCTTTTTTTCCTGTCGTTTGTCATTTTTCCAGTAAACTTTATATGTCGTTTTTTTGTTATTCAGATTTAAGATTAATCTCTTTTTTTCCTATTATTGTTATTTTACTTTTTTCTGAGAATTTTTTCCCTCAATCACTGAATAGAAATTGTTTCTTTAAATTTTTTTCTTCCCCATTATGGTTATTTACATGCTTTAATGTACTATACAGTTAAATGCAAAGAATGAAATAAAAGATTTAAGTATGTTTTCCTTTTTTCCCTATTTATCTTAGTATTTTTTCCTCTCTTTTTTTTCCTCATAATTAATTGATTTTCAGTTTTTAATTTTTGTAGATTGGAGTTACAAAGCTGTTCAGATCACTGAGGCGGAATACAAAGGAAAATATTGAAGATTTTGTTTATGTAATGTTTGTATTTCTCAATTTTCCCAGTTTTTCCCCTCGGCTAATAGTTGTTTCCTGGATTTTGATATTCAAGTTTTTTTGGGTTTTTGATATTTTTTGTGTTTTTGTTTCTTCTCTATTTGTTGGTCTCGAATTTTTTTTAAAATTTTTGAATTTTCATTTTTTTTTTCTGATTTCTTACTTTTGTTCCTTCCCCTGGTTTTTCTGTTGATCTTTCATCATTTTTTAGCATGTGTATCTCATGTTCATTGGTAAACTTTTTTTTTTTTTGGCTTCTCGGTTTTTCATATCTTATTTTCCATTTTTTTTTCGTTTCTCTCTCTTATTGTTTTGTTAATGTCTGATCATTTTTTAGTATATGCATGTAATGTAATGTTGATTGGATTTTTTTCTTTCGATCGAATATGACAAATAGAAAATTTAGGTATGTTTATGTTTTTGTTATATTTATTTTACTAATTTTTTGTTTCCTTTTTTTTTTTTTTTTTCATATATACTACTTAATTTGCAGTTTTTGATTTCTGCTCTTTTTTGTGAAGATTGCATGGACAATGCTATGGACATGGCTGCTTGGGAATATGGAGCAAGAGATTCAAAATTTTGTTATTGTAATGTTTGTATTTATTTAGTTTTTGTTGTTTTTCCCCTCGGCTAATGGTCTCCTGATTTTGCATGCAAATTTTTTGCTGTTTCTGATTTTTTCTCATATTTGATCCTTCCATTTTATGATTTACTTAGGATTGAATGGATTGTTAGATTTTCTGGTTACTGAATTTTCTAAGCTATTCATGTAGTTTCTAGATTTTGATGTTATTTGCTGTTTTTGCTGATTTGTCATTAGCATTTAATGCTTCCTTATCAATTTGGTTTGCTTGGAATGTTGCTATTTGTTTTACGTCTGTTATTTACAGACTAATAATCATTTTAACTCAGATTTTTTATTTGTTTAGATCTGTCATCAATATTTTACATTTTTGTTATTTTTGTGATTTATTGTAAATTAGTCTATTTTTGTCTTGATATCTATGCAAAATTTATTGCATCTCTTTTTGACCGACCTTTTGTATAAAAGTTTTTGGAAATAAATTTTTTTCCGTATTTCCTCTTATAAATACTTTTCTGCTTATTTATTAGTTGATTCCCATATGTTACCATTACTGTCTCTTTAATAACTTCTTAATTGCTCTTCTCTGAATCTTCCTGCATCTTGCTTAATTGTTACCCGAATCCATCTGTTCTACTCTTTCCTGAAAATTAATCATCTTGACGTCTTTATTTCTATGCAAAGTGCTGTTTATAATCAGGTACTATTCATATTCATCTCTTTTAATTGGAATTTATTGTTCCTTTATTATATAAGTATTATTTGTTTTATAATTATTCTTATTAGTATTATAATGATCCTATAGGAGAAATAGTTTTGTTATTGTATTTAGTTTTTTTTTTTTCTTCCTTTCTACCTCATCTCTTCTTTTTCCGTCTCTGACTATAATATTAATCTTAGTTTTTTGTAATATTTTTTTCATTATTATTCTTATTATATGTTAGATGATTATATTATATGATTTACAATTTTTTTAACTGTTTTTGATTGTGACTGTAGTTGTGATGAATGTTTGGGTTTTTTTTTCTCCCGTCCCTTTTCTGTCTTTCTTTTCTTTCCTTAATCCTTTACATGTTTTTTTACCAAATTTTTTACCACAAACTATAACATGCTAGAATGATTTCTATTTATGTATAATATAATCCATATACCAAATATATTACTTGATTTGGTATGTGTTGCTTACTTTAATATTATTCAAACCGTATGTTGAATGATTAATATTTGTTATTTGATAATCTTCATTGTTGTTGTGAATATTTGGGTATTATAATCTCTATCTTTTTCTGATAATAAAATCATATTGAATATATTACTATTTCACTTAATTTCTTGAGTTTTTAGTATTTTCTTAATTTTTGTACATTTGCAGTTTTGTATTGTAACTATTTTCCGTCTCCTCTTATTCTTTTTAATTTTGTTTTCCAGAGTTCAATTTTTAGCTCTCTTTTCTGTTTTTACCGATTATTTCATCTTTTACTGTCTTTACTACTTAGCGTTTTTTTACTTTTTTTTTTTTTTTTGGGTTATCTTCCTTTTCTGCTTAAGAATTTTTTCATAATATAGATATATTCCCAAATATGTCACCTGATAGCTATTGAAGACAAAGTTGAATAACATTTTAGTTATTCTTCATGAATAATATATGAGATCTGAGCTTAGTATAATTAATCTTAATTTTCTTCTGTTTTGTTTTTTTTCAAAACAGTATCCATAAACTTTTTTAATATTTTATATAATATGAATATGTTGAATTACTTATTTAGATTAGTATGTATATATTGATTCTGTATTGATTATGTATTTTGAATGTTCATTTATGGTTTCTATTATGTTGCCATGTTATTATATTTTTGTTCATTATTTTGTTCTACTGATTTCACCCAACTTTTTCCCACCATTTTCATTAGCCGAGGGGGTGTTTTTTTTTTTTGGCAGATTGTAAATTATTTAGATTTAATAGGAGAATTTATGTGTATAAATGTCTTTATACTTATAAATGTTTGTAATTTTTAATCTATACTTTAATTTTTTGAATTTTGTAATTTTTGTAATTTTTATTCTATGATTTACTTTTTTATACTATGTTGTATTGTAGTACGATAATAAATTTTACCTTAGAAGATTTATCATATTTCTTAAATAGTTTTGACAAATTATTCACATAGACAATTTCATAATCATGTAACAACGTAAAATTGCATCAAAATATTAGTAACAGCAAAAAAAAATAACTATATAAAAAACTTAATAACTATTCGACTATATGAATAATGAATAATTTAAACTACTAAACCGAAGAATAATATAAATTTGAATGTAAATATTCTAATATTGTAATAACAAATACTGAAAAAATATATTTATTATAATAATATTATTCATCTTAATTAATTATTTTTATTGTATAATATTTAATTATTTTCTTTTATTTTTTCCTCTGCATTCCTGATTCCTGTGCATAGCACGGGTATTTACCTAGTAGAGACTATAACCAAATTTATTTTTGCTGAGTCACTAAGCGAATTATTTAGCTCACATTTTATAATTTTTCTGTTACTGAAAGTTTATTATTTTTAGTTTTTTGTCTCTGAGAAAAAAAAAATTTCTATTTGAAGATTTTATTGGGGGAAAAAAAGAAGCCTTCAATCATCAAAGATTATTTACAATTAATAATCTTCAATACAAATGTTTCGTACACATTTGTTTACCTAGTCCTTTCCACGCCACGTGGAGTCTCTTTGTTTACCTAGTCCTTTCCACGCCACGTGGAGTCTCTTTGTTCAAACTAAAGCGGCAGAGAAATGTGAGAACGGCCAAACAGAAAGAACAAGAGACATAGAGACTATAACCTAATTTATTTTTGCTGAATCACTAAGCGAATTATTTAGCTCACATTTTATAATTTTTCTATTACTGAAAGTTTATTATTTTTAATTTTTGGTCTCTGAGGAAAAAAAATTTAAATTTAAAGATTTTATTGGAAAAAAAAAAAAAAAAACCTACTTTTGTTGGACTCTTTCCATTTTTCGGTTCTGAAATTTTTTGTGTTTCAATTTTTATAATTCTGTAAAAATATTTTGCGTTTTTTTTTCCTTAACTTGAAATATTTTTGGGTTTGATTAAAAAAGTTTCTTATCCTATAGGTCATAGATTAAAAGAAAGAAAAAATAGTGTTAGTTAGATAAGAAGCTTGCGTTTGCAGGCAGAGTGAACCAGGATAGTGGAATAGGCTAATAATACCATCGTATTGGAACAATATATAAACACCAAAGGAATTACATCGATCACTAGGTTCGCATAGAAAAGAACAAACCCGACGAGTTTTTTCAAGTTTTTTTCCCCCCCCAAATTAAAACTAATGGCACAGCCCAACGTGGTGGAAATAGTACAGATCTGCACGGTGGCTCCTCCTCCTGCAGCCACTGGTCTATCTCCAAAGTCTCTTCCTCTCACTTTCTTCGACATATGTTGGACAAGATTACCACCCTCCGAACGCCTCTTCTTCTATGAATTCCCTTTTCATGATCACTCGCATTCTGTTTCCAACACCACCACATTCTTCCACTCCAACATCATTCCAACACTCAAACATTCCTTATCTCTCTCTCTCCAACACTTTCTTCCTCTTGTCGGAAACCTCACTTGGCCTTCCAGTTCCCTTAAGCCGGTCCTCGAGTACACTCATGGTGACGCGGTTCCGTTCACTATAGCCCAATCCATTGATACCGATTTCCATCGCCTTTCAAGCACTGACATACTTTGTAAAGCTACAGAAATTCATTCTTTGGTACCCAAATTGTCTGTATCCCATGAAAGATCCGCTGTTTTAGCAATTCAAGTCACTCTTTTTCCCAACATCGGGTTTTGCATCGGCATCTCTAGCCATCACGCGGTCGTAGATGGCAAAAGTTTCACATCATTTTTGAGACTATGGGCTCATGTGAGCAAATCGTCATCACTTGGAGGGGGAGAGTCTCCAATTACCTTGCCATTGGA
Source organism: Ficus carica (assembly GCA_009761775.1). Lineage (NCBI taxonomy): Eukaryota > Viridiplantae > Streptophyta > Magnoliopsida > Rosales > Moraceae > Ficus > Ficus carica. The sequence goes on along the minus strand of CM019744.1, from coordinate 15,373,798 downwards.
GCTAAAACCATCCTACGATCAGAGAACCCCAATCAAGGACACCCTCGGGTTCGAAGAGATGTTCTCGAACCAGTGGCTGAACATAGAAGGACCCAATAACAGAAGTTTAATGCCTACGGAACGTCCAATTCCACAAGATTCAATTCGAGGCACCTTCCGAATCCCGCGAGAAACAATAGAAAAGCTCAGGCAAGTGGTCAATAAGGAAGAACATAAACTTCTAGGTCAAGTATCGACGTTTTCTCTAACATGTGCCTACACATGGGTTTGCTTAGTCAAGGCAGAAGGAAATAGCGACAACAAAATGATAGCTTTATCCTTTGCCGTGGACTGTAGGTCTCGGTTGGATCCTCCTCTTCCCGCGACATATTTTGGAAACTGTCTTGCAGGAAAGGTAGTGGTTGTAGAAAGAGAAGTCCTTGTTGGAAAAGAAGGGTTTGTTTTTGCTGTAAATGCAATTAGTGAGGCTATAAAAAGTTTGGAAAATGGACTTGTCGACCTAACTGGAATGGAGAAAATGGTTCCTGCTTTAGCTCGTAAGGAGACGAGAATTGTAGTGCCTAGATCGTACTACACCATTGCAGGGTCGTCTAGGTTTGAGGTTTACAAAACTGACTTTGGATGGGGACAGCCGAAAAAGGTGGATGCGGTTTCCATCGACAAAACAGGAGCCATATGTCTTTCAGACACTAGAGATGGGGACGGAATAGAAATTGGCTTGGTACTGAACCCAAATCATATGGAAGTTTTTGCCTCATTGTTTGCTGAGGGTCTACAATCTCTTTGAAAGCCGCAAAATGCCACACTCGGATCAAAGTCTAGAGACTAGGTATCTCCATGTACCCCTTTTTCTTTTTATTATTATTATTATTATTTTTAATGTGGTAAGTTTAGAATGATATATGAATAAGTAAAGACTCCTTCTCTGTCTTTTGATCTTGTTGGATTGAATTACTATTTGCAAGTGAAGATTTCTGTAAGTACGAAAAGATGATTTCCTCTCTTCCCTTTGATATTTGGATGCTTTAAGTTCTATTCTGTTGCTCTTCGTTTAGTTTCTTCTTGCATTTTGGCGTCTAATGTTGAATATAAGGTAGCAAACACCTAAATGTGCTTTTAAATTCTATTAGCCAGGTTTCCTCAACATCATCATTCTCAGTAAAAAATCTTAATCAATAATATATGTCTATGATCTATATATATATTCTATAAGATGTAAAATAAGCTGACAAAATAGTAATCTATAATCTCTATCTGTAATCTATATTTATGATCCATATATATTCTCATTGCAAAAAGACGTAATAAGCTAACAAGAAGCGGTTGACCTGTCTACTTCTTCTTTTGTTCCGTTTCTTTTTGTGATTGTTGTTACTCTGTAACTAAATTCCCTGAGTCATTTCCTCTCAACTGGTGTGTTCTTCAGATTCTGTAAAAATTATATTTTCCCCCTGAACTTTAGGTCTTGTCGCAAAATGCCACCCGAACTTCAATTTGTAACATTATTTCCCTTGAATTTTGGAAAAGTTTATGAATTTCCCTCTTCAATTAAGTTTTTGACGAAAAATGTACATCACACTCGTGTGAAGCATGAGTTGCAGATATTAAATGGGAAATGCATATAGTTACCCTTATAATTAGGTTAAAATAGTAAATATTTAGTGCTTATTATCATTTTCTTTCATACCTCTTTTTATAAGTAACTTCGTAATTTCATATTTAATAAGGGTAGTGGATGACAAGAGTGTTATCCATGTATACCACTTTATAATTTTATATTTAATAAGGGTAGTGGATGACTGATAGTGATTATGCTGGAGATCAAGATGATAGGAGAAGCACTTCAGGATATGTTTTTATGTTGGGTTCAGGGGCTGTTTCATGGTCATCAAAGAAGCATCCAATCGTCACTTTGTCAACTGCTAAGGCTGAATTTGTTGCTGCAACTTCTTGTGCTTGTCAAGCTATTTGGCTTAAGGAAAATTCTTGAAGAGCTACATTTCAAGCAAGAGGGAGCAATTGCAACTTATTGTGACAACAGTTCAGCAATAAAGCTTTTGAAAAATCCTATTCTACATGGAAAAAGCAAGCATATAGATGTGAAGTCTCACTTCTTAAGGGACCTCACGAAGGAAGGAGTTATTGATCTCATTCATTGTAGAAGTGAAGATCAAGTTGCTGATATTATTACCAAGTCCCTCAAGTTCGCTGCGTTTCATAAGCTAAGATAGCTACTTGGTGTTGGCAAGCTGGAATTAAACTGAATATTTACAAACTTTCAGTTTAAGAGAGGGATTGTTGAATAAAGTAGTTATTATGTCTGAGTCTTTAGGCTATTTTCTGTTGGTCACATTGTTTGTTTCTTAGTTTAGTGGGTTTTTTTTTTTTTTTTTTTTTTTTTTTTTTTTTTTTTAATTGAGTAGTCATAGCCAGCTTTTTAGCAAAGTTGTTGCAAAAGTGGCCCACGTTTTCTGCTTTGTTGGTTTAGTGGTTTTAGTGGTCAAATGTGTTACTTTATTTGTTTGTTTCCGTTGTGTAATTGCCTATATAAATGCTATTTGTTTAATGGATAAATGTACTGCAGAAAAAACTTCTCTTCCTTGTGTTTTAACTTTATTTTGTCTTTTACTCTTTTTTTTTTTTTTTTTTTTTTTTTTGTTGTAACTTATGGTGCCAAAATCCCTGAAAAACAATCACGAAAGCAAGTAAAGAATATCAGGGGGGGGAAAAAAAAAAGGGTATAAAATGGATAATTAGAGATACAGATAAGTCTACTATCTGAAGAATGATTACATCCTCTATGATATTTGGGGTTTTCACTATGTTGGGTAATTACATAAAGCCAAAATCTATCAAGAGCTATGTAGGTTTTCCGGAGGCTTAATCACTAATTTATAGTCTCTTGATAGATAACTCTTTATCATGTATGAATCAATTTAATGAATTTAAATAATATGTGAAGATAATTCTACAAGTGCAGATCTCGGATACCTTGACCTTGTCTTCTGATACGAATTGATTCAAACTTCATATTTGTAAAGTGATCTCCGATATTGTAAACATTCGAATTCATAATAGTTATCTTTCTCATAAGTGTGAAATAAGGCTTCCCTAATTATACTCATTGGGATGCCGAGAACATTAAATATAACTTCCATGATAGAGGCATTGCGATCTTAATCCCAGCTTCCTATCAACGCAATCTAAATTGGCGAAGCTGGGAGAGCAATTAGACGAAAGCTAAATGATACGAGAGCGAAGGGAATACTATTTTGTAAAACATCTGTGATTTAAGATTCATTGGCAGCAAGTTATGTTGCATCATGGATTACTTAGAGGGACAATGGATGCTAAAACCGATGTGGCCAAGTATGCATGGGGTAGTAACACATTTAATTAAATGAATGATTCAAAATCCCACATACATAAGATATCCTCAGTAAGTACTTCTTCAGTTAGCGATTATCTAGGATACGCATGATTGAGAAGGGTCATTTTAATAAGGATCACATCCCCCAATTACAGAGTGATTAAGGCACTTTTCTTATATATGATTTTTTCCCCCCCCCCTCTGTCAGGTTTTCTAAGAAAGGGTTCTAGGGCTGTGGAACATTAAGTGTTTTAATAACATTTACACACTCAAGCACAATGATCGTGATTGGTGATACCATAGGATTACTGCAGAGAGACTCTTTGCTAGGTGTTAACGTGAATCAGGTAGGCACCGCAAGTTATGCTTTCGTCAATTTATTTAATGATTTTATTTTTTATTTTTTAATTGAATTGATGATTATCCTTGGAGAGCCAATCAACATAGTAGCCGATGCCTCACGTCTTTTTTTTTTTTTTTTTTTTTTTTTTTTTCAGGCTATTGATGTTTTTAAGTAAGCTTTTAAAAAAAATGAAACTAAATGTCACTAAGTTGCAAATGTTTGTTGTGTTGCCAAAAAAACATAACAAAGAAATATAAATTTTGAGGAAAATTTTGGTTCTTTATTCCTGGGAAACAAAAGAAAAATGTTTGATTTTGAATTGGTTATTAAAAATGTGAAAATATACTAAGGCGAAAAAAAAATGTAATAATTCAAAACAACATTATATCAATCCCCTACTCTAAATACCAATCCCAATCCCGAGCTTGGTCCTGAAATCCAACGCCAACCTCAATTCTAAAACCCGAAACCAAACCCAAACTCAGTATTGAAATCCTATACCAGATCAAATCCCGAAATCTAACCCCAACCCCAGGCCTAAACCTGACCCCGATCTGACCCTGGTACCTAAACATGACCCCAACCTCTATCCCAAAACCCATTTCTAACACCAACCTCCATCCCAAAATCTGACCCTGTCCCCCGTCTTGAAACCCAACCCTTGTTCCAAAATCCTACCCCGACCTCCATCCTTAAATCTTAACTTGATCCTAATACTAAAACTAAATCCGATTCTCATCCCGAAATCCAACCCCGGTCCTAACCCCGTCATGAAATCCAACACCAATCTGAGTCCTGAAACCCGTTCCAGGTCTCGGGTTAACCCTGACACCTTCCCCAACCTAACCATGACCCTGTTTCTAAGCCAACTCCGATCTCGATTTCAGCCAGACAGACCTCGTCTTCGATTAAGAATTAAATGAATCATGATTTTTTTTAAAGGGAGAATTTCATTACTCTTACTAAAAAAAAACAATAAAAAAAAAAAACCGAACATAACAAACCCCCCTCAACAAACCCCTGATTAAATGAGACAAAAACCTTAAATAAAAACGAATCCACCAGTGAAATCTAATGACACTAAAAGGGAAAGACGTATGCTTGAGGCCTGATAATAGTTATATACCTCGATACACTGAAATCGAGCACATGTAATACTCTTTTTGACAAAACCCCCGACAGTTGATGGAATTAATCGATCAATCGAGGGCCAAGACTCAGTAGCACAAGGTTCAATACTAATTCCGCATAGAAATAACTCTAGCAGGCCAACAACGCCGTCAAAACTTAGATCCGACGAATAAACAACCAACGCGGAAGATGGAGAAACCACCTCTATTATTAGAAATAACGAACAAAAATAAAACACCCAAAGAAAAATATGACGAAGACATCATCACTATTATACACAAACCTACAAACCGTAAAATAAAAAACCAATCACATAAAAAAAGTCATTGCCGATAAAACGAACCACATCGCTGGAAGAAACTGTGTTGCTGAAACCGAGCTATTGTAAGACCACCCCGATACGTAACGACCACGTACTACCACCAACTGTAATGAGTTACGATTTTAAAATAATTAAATTTTTTATACAGTACAATTTGATTTAAGATTACATGAAACAATGTACTAATATACGAATACAATAATGTGCTTCTAAGTAAAACCTATCTCCCTTCCACGGAAAAATAATAATAATGAGGGTTAATTTCAAAACTAGCACCTGTGGGAAAAGTATTATTAAAACTGATATCACTTTTGTTTCTTTTCATTCCTAGCACTGTCACGTCATCACCATCAATTAAGATGGATGTAAAAAGTCAAAAATACCCTCACGCAAGCCTAAACCTTATTTTTTCTCACTTTCCCGCCTAGCTCCCCATCCATTTTTAAACCCAAATCTTCATATAATATCCTAACTTGATTTAAAACTATTTTCACTATTTTAGAAAGAGAAACTTCCATCTAGAGAGAGAAAGTCTTACCGTCGGAAACCACTCCAAAAACCGCTCGGAAACTGTCGGAAACCACCATCAACGCCCTCTATAAAGCTTTTTCGAACTCTGTAATAGCTGGAGAATATTCTAAAACCACCCAAAACCAGTTGAAATTTCTTGAGTCTCCCATATTCAAACCCAAGAAGTTGGCGGAGAAAAACATTACTCCCGAAAAGAGGAATATTCGGCTAATGGCTTCGGTAGAGAAAAGGCCATCGGTGGAGAAAAATCCTCAAAAATCAGAACCAGAAAAAAAAAAAAGAAGGGCGCCTGAGAAATGGTTGAAGAAAAATAAGGGGGAAATCTATATTGCTAGTTGATTTTCTGAATTTTTTTTTTTTAATAATTATAAGAATAATAATTGCATAAAAATTATAATAATAATAATTGTATAAAAATTATAATAATTCCAGCGACCATCCGGTTGGCGTACCCCTTCGCAGCCGCGGTCCAAGAGAAGGCGTGGCATAAGCCCCCAATCAGCTTCTCTGCGCTGTCGCTGAAGTCTACCACGAGGTCGGAGCGCTTGGATGACCCGGCCACTTCGAGGGTCAGATTATCCCCAAATTTGGAGACGAGCGCCTTGTGAGCTGACTTCTGCCTAGCTAGCTCATCCTCGGACGTAGAAACGTCTCGGGGTCTCGGGTATTCTCGGTGGCTCCGAGGTGCAGGGGCCGCAGCTTTTCAGTCATCCCTCGGATGGCTAGAGCGTGACTCAGAACGGTCAGTCGGTCAGGGAGCCGGAGGCAATGCAGCCTGGGGAGCGGAACTGCTGGAGGTGCAACCACCCTTGTAGCCAGAGAAGTTGGGGGCACCACCAACTGACTTGGCGGATCTGAAGTCCCAGACTTGCCCTTGCCCTTACCGATCTTGGCCATCTTCTGTAGCCGGTCGATCCTGTCCTCCCCACTCAGACGCTTGGTCCCACGCCGCTCACGATCAGCCATGGGTTCTGCAATGAAAAAAAAAATTTTTTTAGTGCTCTGTCAAACTGACCTAAAGAAGACCGAAAGAAAACGAAACGACCTTCGTCAGAGACCCCGAGCGGGAAAGAGTTCCCGGATCACCAAGTCCACATCCTCGTCAGCGATCCGCGAACCCCAGGCCCCAGGGGACGGGTTGCCGGATGGTGGGTCATGGACCATAGCTGCCGGCAACCCCCGTGGAACTCAGAACCAATTGGGTGCAACCGTGGCGCCGATGTCACCTGTCCGAGAACGATAATGGACGGCGGGCTCCGGCAGGCGTGTGATGGTGACCGCCTCGAGTCGGGAAGTCCTCAGTTGGTAGTCGGCGCGGCCAGATTCGACGAGGAGCCGAACCAGTTGTGTTCGGCTAAGCTCGATAGGGACAACAGTCCCTGTTGGTTCCACTCGGGATCGGACAGCTCCCGGAGCGCTTCTACCCTCGCCAAGGTCATATCTGGTATGTGCGGCACCTGAGTCCACACATGGCCCGTGCAACCACCGACCACCTGCGTAGAACCACAGGTGCTTGAACTGTTTGTCGAAGTCCGGGCACCCTGTAATGAACGTCCCCTTGAAACCTTGAAAGTAATAGAACCCTGAGGACTAGGGGGCCGACTTCATCCTGTAGAAATTCTGGAAAACCCTGAATAGCAACTCGGCAGCAAAGTGTTTCGTCCACAAGATGAAACAGCTGACCAGGATCCGGTAGGCTTTGGCATTCAGTTGCGCCGGGGCCACATTTAGCCGGTAGAACGCTCGCCTTAGGTAGGGATGGAAGGGAAGGCAGAGTCCAGCTCGGAAATACTCCACTGATAGTGTTATGTAGCCGAGAGGTGGACGGGAAGGGAGATCATTCTCGTCGGGAACCACCAAGTCCACATCGTCAGGGATGCGAAATTCTTTCCAGAGCGCAGCGAGGTATCTCGGAGTCACGGCGGTTGTAGAGTAGTCCACGGAGTACACCGGACGATTGCCAGCGAGGTCCACCATCTCCATGTCAGCCCTTCGGTACACCTGTTGGTCATTGATATGCATGGCCCTGCTTGGAGGTCGCTGGCGGGCATGGATGGGCTCCCCGGTTAGTACGGAGCTCTCGGAACCCTGAGAGCCCTCTCGGCCGGAGGTGCTGGCCTGGCTGGCCGCCCTCTCGTGCACATCCCCCACGTCAGCCGTGAGGTCAACCATTGGAGCTGGTTATGCCTGGGCAATCCCACCCAAATCTTTGATAAACCGGCGGTCCGGGCGAGTACCCGGACCAACCTGCAGAATCTCCTCTAGTCAAGCGGCGCCCTCCTGTCCTCGGCTGATCAGCGTAACTGGGTCACTCAAATAAGGGATATCCGAGATACCCAATAGGTGGTCGCGTGTTCGGTCCCTCGAGGCCACTGCCTCTCCGGTCGATGAGCTTGTGCTCGAAGTTGAACTCCAGCTCCCCGTGATGTCCGCGCTCCCAGACAAGGCATCATTCTCGGAGTCCGACAAGTCACTCATATTGAAAAGGTTTGAAAAGTAAATTTTACCTTCTCGGATGGTCTCGGTGCTGGTCTTCGAATCAGCAGTCCTCGGCAGCTCTCAGCGTATGCTAAATTTCTTCACAAGCGATATAGGAAATAAGGAATGCCTCTCGCTATTTATAGGCGAGGGTCCAGCGAGAAATCTGGGTGCGGATATCGAGGTGATGATTCGGCTTCCCGCCAACCCCGCCCTAGATTTGAATTTTGAATTTTGAAAATTCAAAGTGTCGTTCTGCCTTCCCACCAATTACGGCACGACACGTGGCAACAATCAACATGGGGCACTAGCCGACGCGTGGCATCCAAACGAATAGACTTTTCCGAGAACACGACCACTTCTGAACAGCCGACTACACCCTGACAACGAGAACGGTGTCCGAGCAGCGATCGACCAAACGAGTACACTGAGCATCCCTGGCCACGCCAGCCCAAAGATGCTAGAGGGCTTATGTTGATGTCGTGATCTGCTTCAACCCCGAAATACTACTTTCGACTGTGCTCCGAGAACATGAAAGCAAATTTCGACTACCCGGACTAAGTGCTGGCAACCCGACCTTATGTCGCCCTCGGAGAACAGGGGTACCTGACTAGATCCTGCCGTCTCACCAGAGTGAACGACGTACCGGGCTAGATTGTACTCCGAGCACCCTGTCCTGGGTGGTATGTCCAGGACTGCAGGAGTTTCTCGGGCTCACGTTCTACTTACCACCTAACATCTGACACAAGTCCTGTCACTATACCCATCAGCTACAGGCGCTGCCCACCTACTACTGCAGCACATCACATCTCCACCCGCCGCCACCCATTCTGACAGGGTTTGCCCCTATAGGCACCGGCGACAGCAACTCTATTGTCCCCTATACCGGGTCAGGGGCACGTGGTGCCCGTCCATTGGTCCGATTGTATCTGCAGGCCTAAGACCTAATCGTCCCCCGGGTGCCCTAGGTAGCCGACCCGGCTAGGTCACCCCGAGCACCCAAACCCGCGAGAGGCGCCTATAAATAGGGAATGAATCCACAAATTCAGGTATGGTCATTTTTCCTTGCCAAAACTCTGCCTCTCCCTTCGCTCATCAGTTTCCCGACTGACTTAAGCATCGGAGTGCCCTCGGCAGACACCACACCGGTGTCCCCATCATTCCCAGGTGCTTCCCTTTTGCAGGTGACCGACGGCAGAGTGACTGGCCAGTCCCGACCGGGCTACTTGACCACATTGGGTGTTGCTGCCGGAGCCATCTTCGGCATTAACATAATATATTTCAGTTTATTTTCAATTTTTTTTCCTTAGTTTTCTTATTAGTGTGAGGTGAGTGACACATTTTTACGAGTAATACACCGCTAGTGGAAGGCTAATTCTTGATTGAATTTTATTTGGTTGCGGTCTTCATTTTATTCTAATTTAATTTGTTATTTAGCGTTATATAAATTTGATTCATTTTATTCTCTTCTGCTTAGTGTTTATAATAATTATTTATATAGTGACAACAGTTCTAGTTATTATATTTGGTGCATTAAATCACTAGTGACATGTGGTTTTCTTTCAATTGTTTGTGTATAAACGTCCCTTACTGCATTCTATCATGGGGTATTTTGTCGCTTTCGGATGACGTATAATAATAGTTGTACTTGCTTTAACGAGAATATATTAATTTGATCAAATATTTTTTCTATTATTTATTCTGTCAAATCCATATTTTCCGATTGTATGTTTGGGATGTGAAATGTATAGTTGAGTTATAGAATTGAAATATTGAGTTTGAACAAAAGCATTTAAATTTTCTCACCTATCTTTTCTTCACCTTATTTTTATTTATTTCATTTTATTATTAAAAATTCCAAAAACATTTATCTTTTATTTTCTTTATTAGCTTATCTCTCTAATGTTAATTTTTCATTAAGCTTTATTGATAGTTATTTTTTATCACATTCTCATGGGATTGGCCATCCTCGTTATACTACCATTGATCACTTTATCGATACACAATTTGGGCATAATCATCCCACTTGTGCTTTTTTTTTTTTTTTTTTTTTTGCTAAGCATATGTGGAGTAAATGTACTCCAAATCCAAATGGCAAAACTTTGAAAAATTATATAGAAGACTTTCAGCACGAATAACTTGTTCGGATTGTGAGGTCAAATTCGACAATGTAACCCATACCGACCCTTCTTCTAATTTAGACCCTAATTTTAAGAAGGCTTAAAAATTTATCAAAAAATAGTCTAAATTTTTGTTATTATTGCACAAGTAATAAAGTGATAAGTAAGGTTATCGATCCCATAAGGATTGTGTTTAATTTTAAGTTAATTATTGTAATTCATTAACGTTAGGATTATTTGAATGACTAATTTAAAATAACAAAAATGCAAATTAAAATAAATAAAAGAAACTAAAATAACCAAACAAAACGAAGGAATAAAAAGACACAAGCAAAGTTCTAGGGTATTGATATCACTCTACTATTCTTATGCTTATCCGATTTAGCAATTATTAATAAACTTCATCCAATTCATTAATCAATTGTTCTAATATAACCTCATTACCTCTCCTGAGTATCAAATGAGATAACATGCATAAGTGTCCAAATTGATATCTCTATTTAATTTGTTTACCTACATATTCATTAATCACACCCTTATATGATTATTAAAGTCTCATCGGCCTCCCGAACTCAACAACTAATAAGATTGTATTTCCCAAACCGTTAAATGAATTAATCTTTCCCGAGCATTAAAATTCATAAATCAAATAAACTAAATGATTTTCCTAACAAATTAGAAGCATTAAGCATATAAAAACATAAATAGATTGAATAGAGACTTCATTAAAAATTAACCAAATTATTAAAACATAGTTCACGTAGAGCAATAACAAACCCTAAAACAAACAAACTATGCAAAACTCATAAATGAAATTAAACATAAAATTAAGCAAATCAAGAGTTCAAATATCATCAAATTACAAAAATAAAAGAGACAGAATATGAGAAGAGAAATCTCATGGATGTTCCCACAATCCTTCAAGCTATTCCCAAAAGTTCACCTCCTCATCTTTGCTCATTAAATGTTATCTCCCTTGAAATTATTGAAAATAAAATCTAAAACTAAAAAAAAAAAAAACTAAATCCTAAACCTAAAAATGTTACACTACTTTTTTTTTTTTTTTTGGCTTTTTTCTATTGGGAGAAACTGTGGTACCGGTAAAGCCCTTTTTTAGGCCGTTGAGATTTAATCGAATGGTTGAAATGTTGTTGGTGTACCATACTTATCATACACCTTACCTTGTATTACCCCTTCCCAACCATAATCTTCTCCGTCACCGGCGACCTTCCCGCCGCCGGTGACGGACGCCGACAACTCACCCCCGACACTGGCGACCCACCCCCGGCCCCAGCCGCCCCCACCCAGCCCCGGCCTCCCACTCTCAAGCCCCCCGCAACCCCCCCGGCCCCAGCCCCCTCGGCGCACCCCCCACCCCAGGTCCCCCTCCCCAGGTCCCCCTCCCCAGACCCCCCGGTGCCTCTCGTCGTCCCCCCCCCCCACCCCCATCTCTCTCTCTTCCCCTTTCTCTCTATTCTCCTTTCTCTTTCTTCCAGGCCCACCCCCACCCCCGACGGGAGAAGAGAGATAGAGAGATGGGGGGGATGGGGGGTCCCCATCGGGGGTGGGGGTGGGGTGGGGTGGGGGGGGCCGCGGGCCGAGAAGAGAGAGAGAGGGGAAGAGAGAGAAAGGGGAAGAAAGAGAAAGGGGAAGAGAGAGTGAGGGGGGTAGGGGGGTCCTCGTCGGGGGGGGGGGGGGGTACCGAGGGGGACCGGGAGGGGGGTGGGGGAAGGTCTGGGGAGGGGGACCTGGGATGGGGGGTGCGCTGGGGGGGCTGTGGCCAGGGGGCCGGCGAGGGAGGGCTGGGGGTGATTGCCAGGGGCCGGAGAGTGGGGGGCCAGGACTGGGTGGGGGCGGCCGAGGCTAGAGCCGGTGGTAAGGGAGCCGGGGGTGGATCGCCGGCGTCGGGGGTGAGTTACCGGCGTCCGTAGCAGGCAGCAGGAAGGTCGTCGGCGACGGAGAAGATTATGGATAAGAAGGGTAATATGAGGTAAGGTGTATGATAAGTATGGTACACCAATAACATTTCAACCGTTCGATTAAATCTCAATGGCCTAAAAGAGGGCTTTACCGGTAGAGGGTTTCTCCCTTTTCTATTTTCTATTTTTTTTTCTTTTTCATTTTCTTCTCTTCTTTCTTCTTCTGGGTTTTTTAGTTCTTTTATTTTCCTTTCTTGCTTCAGCAAGTGCTGGCGTGGGCTTGATCAATTGCAGCATAGTTGGGCCAGGGGGATGCGTGGCACTCAAGTCTTGGCGAGAGAACGAGCTCACGTGAGTTTCGGTGGTACGCGAAACACGGGAACCGGCACATTTGCCATGGCGCTGACTCGGCTTTGCTAGAACGCGCCAATGTCGGAGATTGTAGTACACGCTCCTTGTAGCACGATCAGGGATGCTATTGGACGATTGTGATGGTGAGTGTATGGATATTTCTCCTTCCGCGCATGGGCTTCTCCTGGCCCTTCAATTCCATTTGAATTTTCAAAGCTTTTTTTTGCCGCCATTTCCCCAAAATTGATTCTAAATCCAATTTTTACCTAATTAAATTACACAAACGAGGAAAATTAATTATTCATAGGGATAAAAAATGATAAAATATTAAAATATTACTATTAGTATAAATAAGAAAAATTATACAAAATGAAATAAATAAAAATAAACTACTGTAAATTAAAATTAAGCTAAAGTAAATTAGAATAGATTAAAATGCTCAAGAATATAATCAATTTAGATGTTTAAAAAGAGTAAACTAACTCTATCTTATACAGTTATCAATCATTATATTCTAAAATTATATAATAGATAATATTTTTCCTTAATATTGTTTAGATATAGAGTTTCTCTTTTCAAACTTTCCCTTTCCTTTTTATCTATCAACTCCCTCTCTCTCTCTTCTCTCTCCTCCGACCACATCTCTCTTTTCTCCCTCCGAAAATCTCTTCCTCCCGTTTTCGTCGTGGTTCTTCTCGCTCTCTCTCTGTGCCGCCGCGAAGTGTCGACATCAAATCAATGTTGGTGTCTTCGCAAAAATCAGGACTGATGTCGTTCTTCGATGAGATTGTCACATGTGTAGATCCAACATTGGAGCTTCAATTTCTTCAGTGAGATACTAGCGTCGAAGTTCCATTTCCGACGTCGTTCTCTTAACAAATTCATTAGCTTGTAATGGCTCAGCATGATGTGTCCAACGTTATAACTCTAATCTATTCCATTGAAAAAACACATGGTTTTTTATTTCGCGTTATGTTCATCATTCTAGTATTCTCACGTTTCGACCATCGACAATATATATAAATCATGGTCTGAGGAGTGTTCCAAAGCAAACTACAAAAAAAATTTCAAATCCGCTCCTAAACTCACTTGACGTTCTATCAGCCGACATCAATTGTTTTTTCATTCTTTAAGGATTTACAAAGGAAAAAATAATGATGCAAATTATATAATTAAAAAACAACTAATTTGTAAATTTATACATTTTAAGTCTACAATTTTATCAAGTCAACGTCAGAAAAAAGAAGACAGTACTCATATATTTAATTCAATCTCTAGAACTCAAATCCTAAAACAAATACACAATTCAAATTTTCAGTATATCACATTTACATATTAGCATTCCAAAAATCTATTTCAAAACAGAATTAGCAATAATAAAAATAAAAATAAAAAACTTGAGGTTCTAGAAACAATTATACAAAAATTGTCTTAAAATTATACAAGAACATACAGTTAAGGTTCTAAACTTATTTTTTGTGTGGCATGGTATGAAAATAGAGAGCCTTTTACCAAAACATAACTTTAAACTATTACATCATACCAAAATCATATTTGACTAATAAAAGTATAATAGTGTAATAAAAAAATGATGAAAATTTGATGTTTTAACATTATGCATCTACAAGTATTGTTTTTCCTTACCATCTCACAAAGTTCTCCTAGAAACAATTAATATCCACTAATAAAATTTAGGTTTAATTGCATAAGTATATGTTTTTGGTTTTAACTTTTTCTTATTCTGTTCTTTTATTTTAAGAAAGGATTGTGGAATAGTTTGAAATTGAAAAATATGCTTCAATTTATCATGTTTGCACTTTTCTTTTTTTTTTTTTTTTTTTTTGAACTTTGAAGGTATGGGGATTCGAACTTTATAGTTTCATGTGAAATAAGGTATGATATTATTGCTAGATTATGCCTGCAACCACCATTTTTGCACTTTTGGAACAAAAAAAAAAAAAAAAAAAGCAAAAATGAAATCACGTTTAAATATTTTATGTTTTCTTTTAAAGCATTAAGACCAACAAATTTACTTCAAAAAATTTTTTTATTTGATTTTTTTCTACTTGTGTACAGGGGGAAAAAATCCAAAATCACATTTGTGTTTAGAGTAAATATCACTCTCCTTTGTCTTGTTATTCAAATGTCTAAAACAATCGTGTATTTGTAAAATCAATTACAGAACATTCTAGTGATTAAATTTTTAGAATTACAAAACTGTCTTTCTTAATTTCTATTAAATATTGTTTTTAAACATGTCTTAATAAAGAATTAAACTTAAAAAATTAAAATGATCAAATAAAATGTTTCAATTAATATGAGAATTTTTTAATTTTAAGGATTATTAGTTTTTTTTCTAATTGGTAAATTGTTGTCGAATATTTTCTCCTCATATGAATACCAAAAAAGATAAATAAATAAAAAATAAAATAAATAAAATAAATAAATAAAAAAGAAATAAAAAAAATCTGTTCGCATCAATCATCATCAAATGCACCGTATTAGAATTCTTTACCCAATTCCCTCTACATTACGTCAAATCTCTGTCTTCAAATAAAACGACAGAGAGAAAAGTTTGATCAGGAACCGGTTTTATTGACAAATGGGTGAATGGTCAGCAAAAAAGAAACAAGAGTGATAGAGACAATTACCAAATTCTTTTAATTGCTTTTACTCGTCCAAACCGAGCTTATAACAAGACGAAAAAGAGCAAAAGACTTCACTGGTTTCCCATTTAAAAAAAAAAAAAACACCCAAGTACTTGATCTTTCTAGCTAGTTTTTTCTGGTCCAAAGTTAATCAATGGCACAACCCAACGCGGTGGAAATAGTAGAGATCTGCACGGTGGCTCCTCCTCTTCCAGCAGCCACTGATCTATCTCCAAAGTCTCTTCCTCTCACTTTCTTCGACATATGTTGGACAAGATTACCACCCTCCGAACGCCTCTTCTTCTATGAATTCCCTTTTCATGATCACTCGCATTCTATTTCCAACACCACCACATTCTTCCACTCCAACATCATTCCAACACTCAAACATTCCTTATCTCTCTCTCTCCAACACTTTCTTCCTCTTGTCGGAAACCTCACTTGGCCTTCCAGTTCCCTTAAGCCGGTCCTCGAGTACACTCATGGTGACGCGGTTCCGTTCACTATAGCCCAATCCATTGATACCGATTTCCATCGCCTTTCAAGCATTGGCATACTTTGTAAAGCTACAGAAATTCATTCTTTGGTACCCAAATTGTCTGTATCCCATGAAAGATCCGCTGTTTTAGCAATCCAAGTCACTCTTTTTCCCAACATCGGGTTTTGCATCGGCATCTCTAGCCATCACGCGGTCGTAGATGGCAAAAGTTTCACATCATTTTTGAGACTATGGGCTCATGTGAGCAAATCGTCATCACTTGGAGGGGGAGAGTCTCCAATTACCTTGCCATTGGAGCTAAAACCATCCTACGATCATAGAACCCCAATCAAGGACTAAGAGATGTTCTCGAACCAGTGGCTGAACATAGAAGGACCCAATAACAGAAGTTTAATGCCTACGGAACGTCCAATTCCACAAGATTCAATTCGAGGCACCTTCCGAATCCCGCGAGAAAAAATAGAAAAGCTCAGGCAAGTGATCAATAAGGAAGAACATCAACTTCTAGCTCAAGTATCGACGTTTTCTCTAACATGTGCCTACATATGGGTTTGCTTAGTCAATGCAGAAGGAGATAGCGACAACAAAATGATAGCTTTATCCTTTGCCGTGGACTGTAGGTCTCGGTTGGATCCTCCTCTTCCCGCGACATATTTTGGAAACTGTCTTGCAGGAAAGGGAGTGGATGTAGAAAGAGAAGTCCTTGTTGGAAAAGAAGGGTTTGTTTTTGCTGTAAATGCAATTAGTGGGGCTATAAAAAGTTTGGAAAATGGACTTGTCGACCTAACTGGAATGGAGAAAATGGTTCCTGCTTTAGCTCGTAAGGAGACGAGGATTGTAGTGCCTAGATCATACTACACCATTGCAGGGTCGTCTAGGTTTGAGGTTTACAAAACTGACTTTGGATGGGGACAGCCGAAAAAGGTGGATGCGGTTTCCATCGACAAAACAGGAGCCATATGTCTTTCAGACACTAGAGATGGGGACGGAATAGAAATTGGCTTGGTACTGAACCCAAATCATATGGAAGTTTTTGCCTCATTGTTTGCTGAGGGTCTACAATCTCTTTGAAAGCCGCAAAATGCCACACTCCGATCAAAGTCTAGAGACTAGGTATCTCCCTGTACCCCCTTTTTTTTCTTTTTTCTTTTTTCTTTTTAATGTGGTAAGTTTAGGATGATGGTAAGTTTAGGATGATATATGAATTAAGTAAAGACTCCTTCTCTGTCTTTGGATCTTCTTGGATTGAATTACTATTTGCAAGTGAAGATTTCTGTAAGTACGAAAAGATGATTTCCTCTCTTCCCTTTGATATTTGGATGCTTTAAGTTCTATTCTGTTGCTCTTCGTTTAGTTTCTTCTTGCATTTTGGCGTCTAATGTTGAATATAAGGTAGCAAACACCTAAATGTGCTTTTAAATTCTATTAGCCAGTTTTCCTCAACATCATCATTCTCAGTAAAAAATCTTAATCTATAATATATGTCTATGATCTATATATATATTCTATAAGATGTAAAATAAGCTGAAAAAATAGTAATCTATAATCTCTATCTGTAATCTATATTTATGATCCATATATATTCTCATTGCAAAAAGACGTAATAAGCTAACAAGAAGCGGTTGACCTGTCTACTTCTTCTTTTATTCCGTTTCTTTTTGTGACTGTTGTTACTCTGTAACTAAATTCCCTGAGTCATTTCCTCTCAACTGGTGTGTTCTTCAGATTCTGTAAAAATTATATTTTCCCCCCAAACTTTAGGTCTTATCGCAAAATGCCACCCGAACTTCAATTTGTAACATTCTTTCCCTTTAATTTTGGAAAAATTTACGAATTTCCCTCTTCAATTAAGTTTTTGACGGAAAATATACATCACACTCGTGTGAAGCATGAGTTGCAGATATTAAATGAGAAATGCATAG
Source organism: Ficus carica (assembly GCA_009761775.1). NCBI lineage: Eukaryota > Viridiplantae > Streptophyta > Magnoliopsida > Rosales > Moraceae > Ficus > Ficus carica. Next base: position 15,356,164 of record CM019744.1, on the reverse strand, counting down.
TTACCCTTATAATTAGGTTAAAAGAGTAAATATTTAGTGCTTATTGTCATTTTCTTCCATACCTCTTTTTATAAGTAACTTCGTAATTTCACATTTAATAAGGGTAGTGGATGACAAGAGTGTTATCAATGTATACCACTTTATAATTTTCTATTCAATAACCCCAACTCATACTTCCATTGAGTGCTATGTGTATTTTTCGTTAAAAATTTAATTAAAGGAAAAATTTGTAAACTTTTCCAAAGTTTAAGGAGAAAAAAATTGTTACAATTGAAGCACTGAGACATTTTATGACGAGGCTTAAAATTTAGGAAAAAAGTGTAATTTATCCTTATATTTTTTATTGTCACTATTGAGTTGTTTCAATATGTTATTTACGAGAAATTGGAACATATAAATCATATTTTAAGAGGTATGTAATTTTTCTTTTTTTACTATAAATAAATTATTTTCTTATCTCCTTAATTATAACAAATCTCTCTCTCTCTCTCTCTCTACTCTCTTTTTAAATATCTTTCCCTATCTCTCTTCTCTCTCTATGAACTGCACTGCAGTGGTGATGGGAACGAGTCAGCCTCGCAAGTTATGCCAACACTCTCACAACGAAAGCCTTGCGAGGTTGACCTCACGATCCTCTCAACATATTAAAATATAAAAAACACTTAACCGGGTTGTCATTTTCTTCTAAAAAGCAAATTGTCTTTGAATTCCTTTCATTACCCTGGATTAATCATGTATGAAATAAAAGAAACAGTAACCATATACTCAATTTTTGAATTCACAATAAATTTGACATCTTGTAAATATAACAAAGTTAAGTAAATAAATCGTTATAAGTAATTGCATCAATAAATCATAGTTGGTGATCCTATTTAGCAAATATCGACTTAAATCTCAAATATATCTAAATCAAGTCTATTTGTTAAGTAAATAATAGTAAAACAAATCATCTTACGTAAATAATTCATTTATTGATAAATTATTATTTATGATCCTGAATATTTTAAAAAAAAGTTATATATTTATTTTAATTATTTTTTGAAAACTGTTATTTATTTTAATTATTTAGGAGTAGATTTTCCTTAGCATGTATAATTTTAATCTAAATCAACTTTTAAAAACAATGGAGTTACATAAATACCCCTATACAAAGCCCAAAAAAAAAAAAAGTATCAATCATGGGTCAAAGTATGTTAAAAAATCTAATAGAAGGGATACTTTTGTTAACGTTACACGTTGCTAGATCAAGGGGAATAATTATTACGTTTTGAAATTCAGTTACAAAATGTTACGAGGACCATAATTTCTGACGAATTTCCTGTAATTAATCCAAAAAGTTTTGATTATTATTATAACGGTAATATATCATTTAAAACTATTCAGTTAACTTTTTTCATCTTAGATGTTGACATGTGGCGTTTTCTGTCGAAAAAAGTAACATAAGGGGAAGATTTGTTACGATTTCAAAGGGGAGAGAACAAATGTTTCGTTTTGAAATTCGAGAGACGAAGTGTTGCAAGAATTATAATTCGAGGTAATTTTTGTTTTTTTGTTTTAATACAAGAATATCATAAATTTGACAAATTCTTATATTTATGCCGACCATAATATTAAAATTGATAATTTTGTCATTTCATAATATTAAAATTATCAATTTCAATGTTAGAATGGACAAAATTATAAGGAGGTACGCAGGACATGACTTTCCACTTAATTCTCTCATTAAATAATTAAATGAAAAAAATAGTAAATAGATTAAAAAAAAAAAAAAAAGAGAAGAAAAGCAAGAGTTTTTTTTTTTTAATTTATTGGAACATTTTTTTAGATATCTCCGACTCCGTTTGCCAGTCGTCGGTCACCAATGGTCGATGGCTGGTTGCCAATCTCCAGTCACCGGAGAGATTCTGTTAGAATCTAATATGCTTTCTAATAGATTTTTTTTTTCGTATTTCAACAAAGATGACCGAATGTATCCGGATTCTATCACCGGCGTCGATGTCGGTTGTCGGAGATATTCTATTAGAATCCAAAATGGATTCTGACAAAGTATATTTTTTGGATTGCTACAAAGATGGTCGGACGTTTCCGGCTCCGGTCACCGAAGAGATTCTGTCAAAATTCAAAATGATTATGACATATATTTTTTTTAATTTTCAATATATATGGCTGGACGTCTCTGGTGCTACAGACTTTTCGGATTCTGCTAGAATGTGTTGCAGATTCTGCCAGATTACCTTTCTGATTATGCCATAATGCCTTTCGGATTATGTCAAAATGCCTATGCATTTTGGATTCTGCTAGAATGCCTTTTGGATTCTGTCAAAATACATTTCGGATTCTGCAAGAATGCTTTTGATAGACCACTAAAATAAATCAATTGTACAAATTAGCACTTTCTCATACCAATTCTAAAAATATGACTACTTTTCAGCTCAATTGCACACCAAAAAAAAAATCGAGAAAACAAAATTAAAAAAATTAAAAAAAAATGTACATAAGATCGAGGTCTGAGCTCTGTCAGCGAATACAGATTCTACCAGAATCTGAGAATTTAAAATGGATTTTGATAGAATGCAAAACATATTTTATTAAAATTCAAAATGGATTCTACCAGAATTCGAAAAGGCAAAACGGATTCTGATAGAATGCAAAACGAATTCTTGTCGAATGCAAAATGGATTTTGATAGAATACAAAATGGATTTTAATAGATTTTTTTTCACATGTCCGGTTGAAATACAAAATCATTAACGCTTTTATTTTCACCTTGCAATACCAAAACTTTTCTAGACAAACAAATGGAACCGAGAAAATCGACAAACAAACCACCAAAAACAAAGCAAACCACCAAAATAAATTTTCTCAGCAAACAAAACCACTGAAAACAAGCAAATCAGTCACAAAAAAAATAACACATGCTTCTAATGCCAGTAAGTTATCAATTTTAACAAAATTCTTTGTCAAACAAAAACAACATGCAGGGAGAGGCTTTGAACATTTATAGAAAAGAGTTCAAAGAGTGATTGCATGCATATTCCCGTAAATTGGTGCTAAGAAATATAAATTACTTGTAGTAGGTTAATTTTTCTCAGGTACTAGTGGTAAATTCCTAAATTCGAGGAGGCTTTACAAAATAAATGAAAACTCAACTTACTGCCTTCAATATAGAGGGGGAAAAATAAAAAGGTGCATGATGCAGAGTCCCGTCCAGAGATGCTTCATCAATTCCTTCAAAAACAATCCTGAAAACAACATAAATGTATGCATTCATTTAACAATCAAAATTCAAAACAAATTGGATTATTAGCAAGTATAGGAAGAAAACTGAATATATTAATTTTAACTAGGAGACACATCTTGCTATGGAAATTCAACCATATTCCTAAATATATTGACTGATACAGAAGCTCAGTTCTTTAATTAAAAATAAAAGTAACTTTTTATCAACATTGTTTATTGCATGATCAAGATGATTATTCCACCTACAGAAAAGGATTAACCATAAAAGCAACAAAAAAAAGCGGGTCTAACTCCTCCTCATATGACCGTAAAGGAAAGAGAATATGATGCTAAACCAATATATGCCTTTTTGAAATATTGCTCAAGCATTTCTAAAGGTAATAAAAAATTTCTTATGAATAACGCACCAGAGAGATTAGGTTCTCCAAAGTCAAACAAGTAAATATGACAAGATACAATCCAAAGTCAAATCATACAAGACGCTATTGTGCATATAAAAAAAAGTTGTTCTAGGAAAAACTGATCAATTCTCATCATACTAATTTCAAATATAAGCTAGATGGCAATTTATATTAGAAATCATATGGAAAGTCTATAGTTAACCTGTTGTCATCAGATAACAAATGCAAACAGATTAGCTAGTAATTACCAACCAGCATACCAACTTACAATGAAGCAAAAGAAGAAACTGAAAATTAGAACTCGAAATTTGGCAGCAAAACAAGTGACTGCTTATTGGATTCTTCACACCAATTCAAAGATCGCACATACCAAAAAAAAAAAAAACTAAAAATTATATGTACAATGCACATTCAATACACAAATAAAAAGCTATACATGAAAATGCATAAAACAATTACCGGAGAGGCCGGAGTTCGTCGTGACGTCTGGTCCAATCTCGGACGCTGACACCGAGGATAAAGACGAGACATATATACCAAGAGAAAGAGAGAGGCATAACTTGTCGATCGCCGTGGCCACCACTCTGTAGATTGTGACGGGGTTTGAAAGCACGGACAGGATCCGAGAATGAATCTGTGGAGATTTGCCAAGATCTGGTGACGCACGACTTTTCTCAAGCCCCGACATAGCAGCGACGGAGTTCGCGAGGTGAGAAATTGAGATGCCGAGATGGGCCGGGGAAGGTGGTGAAAAAGAGAGACAAGGACGGCTAGAGAAAAGAAAAGAGAAAGAGAGAGGGAAAAGAACAGTTGGAGAGGGAGGATGTAATGACTTCAAAATTTACAATATTAATTCTCCTCCTAAATAGAGAATTAAATTGTAAATTTCACCATTAAAAGTATTTTTAAATTGGTGACGAGAAAATATAAAATATGATTTTACTCCTATTTTCTATTTTAATTGGGATTTTGTGAAAATATTATCTGTAACAAATTCATTATATATATAATAAATGAATAATCATAATTTTGTGAATTAAAAAAGTGAATTTTATGACATGCCAAGTTTTACCTACTAAATTAAATTTAGCAGCCCTACTACAATCGAAAAAAAAAAAAAAAGGTTCAGGGGAGTGCTCGTGCACCCCGCCCCCCCCCCCCCCCCCCCCCCCAGTGGATAATTACCCACTGAGCAAGGCAGTGTGCTAAAAAAAATTAAGGGAAGAGGTGCCATGCACCCCTCCCCCACTGAGCAAAGCAGGCACTGCCTGCCTGCTATTAGTAACCTGGCATCGATCCAAAAAAGAAAAAAAATTAAGGGAAGGGGTGTCGTGCACCCCTCCCCTTGCTCGGCCCACTGAGCAAAGTAGGCAGGCAATGAGCTGCCTGCCTATATATCCAAAAATGATAATTTCAAAAAATAGACTGCATAAGTGTGGGGTTTTTGAAAATTCAAAATCCAACCCTTAAACAAGCAAAACAAAAACGAAGAGATAAGAAAGAAAGAATGATTATAATGTAAGATGATGGACTACTTTAATGACTACTCACTAAAACTACTTAGAAATACATGAAAACCCACCAAAACAACCTCTCAACTTATCCTCTTCAGCTGAGCACATTTTTGGAGAGATTTAACAAGTTTACTAAAAGCTAAGGTCAAAAGATTTAACAAGTTTAAGTTTAAAAATTATTGAATCACCAAAATAGGGACAAATTGGTAAATTAGTACCCAATATTTCGTTGACGAGAAATGAACCCGCCACTAGGTTTGCTGAGATCCCATGTCATTGTTGACCAAAACTTGATCAAGACAACAAAGTGTAATGGGCCTTAACGGGTCCAAAACAATAATAATGTCAAAATACTATTTGGAAATGGTTTAAGCCAATTACAAATAAATGGGTCGCAATAGACCCAATAAGCCCACAACCCTCAAAGATGACCCAATATGATGTTGGAAGACCATGGTTATATATGGTCACCTAATGGACCCAAATATGAATAAAGTGGGATTAAGTGAAATAATAAATAAAGAATTAAGTATTAAATAATTAACTCACTAATGGGTTAATAATTAATTAATTTAAAATTTAAAATTAATTAAGAAATTAATTTATACCAAAAACCGTTTGGGTATTGTGACCGAGAATTTTTAAAAATTTTGTATGTTTTTAACTATAATTTCACAGGCGGCCAAACTTGTGTGTTATGCATGAAGCAGCCCATCATTAATTCCTGTTCTTAGATTCATTCACACAAAAGCATATATAAATAATATAATGTGCACAATTAACATAATTAATACAACTTTAAAATTATATACGACGAAAAAATAATCACTGTCAGGTTTTTTTTTTTTTTTTTTTGGCTTCTCAACACGTGTCCACTCGGCATCTAAACGAAGCAAGTGTGAAACATCATCGTCCAAATCATCAATCTCCTCCACCGGTGGCAACCCCTTTGTGAAAGATGGAATGTCGGTGCAATCTTCAACATCTTATTAGCCATCCCGAATTATTTTTTACTTCATTGGCACAACTAAAGATAACTCCAAATTGTCGGGATCCGTTGTGTAAAAGACTTGTACCGTTTGTGACGCCATAATGAAATGATCATTTTTGTATTCTAATCGTCTAAAGTCCACCACTGTCACGCCGTCACTATCAATCTTAACAAAATTATTGTCAGCCCACTTGCATTTAAAGAGTGCTAACCGCGAGCCGCAATAATCAAGTTATTAAATATCTTCAATGAACCCAAAGTAGTTCATGGAACCGTATACCCGATTCTTGTCCTTTGTGGATGAAATATGTATAGACTCGGCACGAATGGTCATACCACTATTTTGGACGGGGTGCTTCTCATCTCTTTAGTGAGTGTAGAAGGAGTAGCCATTGGCAAAGTACGATGTATATAGTGTGACTATCAATGACAGTCCTCTTGCTAGCTTTATTAAGTCTTAAAAAACGCTAGCCTTCATATGCAAATCTTTTCTTATCCACTCCCGAAATGTCCGGTTGTGCTCATCTTAAATCCATTTCTCACTTCTTCCTTTTCTTGGATTCGCATCTCTTAATTCCGTCATGTGAACCTCAATGAAAGGCTTCACTACCTTAGCATTATGCAAAACATACAGACAAGCTTTCTCCCATTCATCTTGATTTACTGGTGAATGAATGCCCACGGATAGTCCTTTCGATGTAAATAGCCTACTCTTTGGCAACCCTATTGGTTCCGCGTTGGACAAATACTCAGAGCAAAATTCAACCGATTCCTCTGTTATGTAGTTTTCTATTATACATCCCTCCGGCCTATTTCAGTTCTTCACATAACCCTTCAAATCATTCATGTACCTTTCAAAAGGATACATCCACCTCAAATGAACAGTCCACATAGCTTAACTTCCCGAACTAAGTGCACCGTTAGATGGATCACTATATCAAAAAAGGCTGGTGGGAAATACTTATCAAGCATGCACAAAGTCATCACCAATTCTCATTGTAGCGAATCTAGCATAAGTGGATCGATTACCTTGGAGCATATTGAATTAAAAAATGAGTATAACTTCGTAATTGAATATCTCACATCTTTCGTTAAAACTCCCCGCAATGCAAGAGATAATAATTGTTGCATCAAGATATTACAATCATGTGTTTTCATTCTAATAAGCCTCAAATCCTTCATCGACACCAACCTTTTGAAGTTGGAAGAGTATCTACTTGGCACTTTCACGGACGCAAGCCATTCACAATGCTTTCTCTTTTCTTGTCTCAATAATGTGTGCTTTGTCGGAGGTAAGTATGTGCCACTCAATCTTTTGTCGGGGAGCAAATTTGGTCTAATATTCATCTCTTTAAGATCCAACCGTGTCTTTTCACCATCTTTAGTTTTGTTCGGAATGTCAAGCAACGTTCCCATTATCAATTCACAAACATTTTTCTCAATATGCATAACATCTAAGCAATGACGAACGTAAAGTGACTTCCAATATGGAAGTTCGTAGAAGATTGACTTCTTCTTCCAAGGTCCATCGACAACTGAAGCCTTACGTTTTTTCTTTCCCAAAACTACTTTCACATCTTTAACCATCTCAAATACATCTTCGCCAGACAATCCGAGGAGCGGTTCTTTCTTCGGTATTACCATCAAAAGCCTTTTTTTGTTTGCGGTATCGATGATTTTTTGGCAAGAATCTCTTGTGACCAAGGTAAAAGGTTTTCTTACCATTCTTCAACCGGATGGAAGATGTTTCCTTTATACAAACGGGACAACCTATAGAACTCTTCACAGGATTCACAGGATCAAGAACTTCCGCTTCATGCACAATTCTGGAGGGAGATCGTATTGACAAGTATGACTGGTCTGGTACTATGCCTACTACTCATATTACTATGTGGGTTTATTCCGTCCGTCGACAAACCGATATGTAAATTCCTTGGTTCTGCACTAAAATCTCGATGATTGTCATAAAAGGTCTTCTATTGTGGTGCGTCGGCTGGATGCCTAAGCTTGCCATCGTTAACACTTTTGTCATGATACCATGTCAAATTCTTAACATGCTAGGCATTACGGAATAAATGACACAAATGTGGAGCCGGTGGAATGTACCATAACACCTTCACTGGTACTCGTTTACTACCATTCGATGGCATCTTGCCCTTCTTCCATCTTGACTCGTTACAAACCGGGCATTAATCTAAATCTTAAGATTCTTTCCAGTAAAGGACGCAATCATTTGGACAAGCATGTATCTTTTCATATTTCATTCCCAAAGTGCTCAACGTCTTCTTCCCCTCGTACATATTTGGTGGCACTTTGTTATCATCCGGTAGAACATCTTTTATAAATTCTAAAAGAGTCGTGAAACTAGAATTTGTCCACCCTCCCGACACTTTCATATTCCATAATTTAACCAATGCCCCTAATTTTGTATATTTTGGACAACCGACATACAAGGGCGTTTCGGCATTATTAATCATTGCTTCAAATAACTCCGGACGGTGCACAAAGTGTTCTTCCAAATCATTTATCATATTGAACATATTATCACCAACGTCTTTCTCAACAATAGGCTCTTTACCTTTAGTACTCATCGATGCATATTTAATATTGAAAAAACCTTCACCTTGTAAATACCATATTTAGTAAGAACAAATAATCTCATAAGCGCGCAAATGCCCTCTAACATCATCAATGAAGTGAGATCTATGATTTTCACAAATTTGACACAGACAAGGAATCTTATCATCTTGTATGTGAGCTTTGGCAAATGACAAAAATTCTTCAACACCATCTTCATATGCTTTAGACAATCTATCAAACCACATCCATTTCCTATCCATGATTTGCAAAACCTAAATAAAAAAATCAAAGTTTTAGAAGTCAAAGTACTCAATTTTAACATGCATATATATCATTTTCATTAATTAATTAACACTGGCCCATAATTGATTGATCAACAATTAAAAATCAAAAAAACATAACAAAACTAATTAAAATACAAAACCATCTAAAACCATAATTAATTAAGTCTAAATACCAGGGAAAAATAACATTTCTTGATCACTTAATTTAACACCCACTGCACAATTTAACTTTAAATCGATTCCAAAACATATATACAAAAACAACTAAAATCATATAAATCAATAATATTAATACTAAGGAAAACACAACAACAAGAAGACGTTAATTAGTTATCAGTTACAGAGAAATTATATTGATGGATATGGTAGATGGTGGTGGTGACGTCCAGTGGTGTACTGACTGTTTTCGGAGCGATCTGATCTTATTTTGGGATAACACTCGGCGTTTTGTCTAAATTTTTTTGCGAATTTTGCACGACGGTATTTTAAAAACAGTCGTGGAAGATTCAGGCTTCCACGGCCGTTTCTTATAAACCGCCGTGGAACCACGACGCTTCCATGATGGTTATGTAAAACGGTCATGACCGTTATTAAAAACCGTTGTGGAAGCCGAAGCTTCCACGACGATTTTCTATAACCGTCATGGAAGCTTCGGCTTCCATGATGGTTTTTGAAAACTCTATTCCGCTCCGTGTTTTTACCGTATTTTCCACGACGGTTTTTTAAAAACGGTCGTGGAAGCTCTGTTGTGAAATCCGCATTTTGTAGTAGTGTTAACTCATAGAAGCCACTTAAAGGAGAATGAATAGTAGATTACACTAAAAAGTTTATGAGAGAACCAATTCATAACTGCCCTTTTCCACTCTCTCAGGACGAAAAGAACTCCCTTTACCTGTTTGGTGTTCCAGAGAACATCAACGCATCCATTCATTCTTTTGACTACTACAGCGACTTCGAATACCTCTGCTCAGCTATCATCTACATGGACATATATCTAAGAGCCGAGGATAGCATTGTTGCTCATCAGGAGGAACAATGCGATGCCAAGGTGGAGGGCTACGAGCATGAGAGATTCAAGCATGAGCACCACGAGGAGGAGATACGCAACGGAGTTATGCGCGAGTGCCTTGGGAAGACCTCTGTAGAGATTCCAGCATGTGAAATTCTATCGACCAGTTGATGCCCAATCGAGAGTGTCGCAATAGAGAGCACGGACGCAGAAGAAGATCTTGAAGAGGACCCTAAAGAGGATCCTGAAGAGTATCCTGATGAAGAGGATGACCCCATGGAGGAAGACAAGGATAGCTCTGGACAAAGTAGTTCTAGTTACTCTCCTTTGAGTCCCAATTATCGTCCTGCTACCCCTAAGCATGCTCCGGGTAGTCCAGGCTACACTCCAGCAACACCCTAACCATACTACTGGAGATGGTCCACGGGAGCTTATCACCGATAAGGATGGCCATAGCATGGAGTAAAAGACCGATTATCGGTTTACTAGGGGATGGGTAGTGTATATTTTGTGATATGGCTGTATTAACCTTGATTGGTGTGTAGTATTGATTATGACAGCACTTATCCCTGTTTTATGATAACGTATAATCTAATGAACATGTATGTGACTCATGGTAGATCATATAGCTATCATTTGGTATGTTATGATGAATGATGATATGTTGGGTTCAGACTTCGTCTCCCCATAACATTGTCACTGAGTCATCGCGACCGCTTAATAAATGAACAACGACTTTTAGATCCCGATGGTTTAAATATTCCCATACATTTGGGCTCGACCCAATGAATGATCTCAACTTGGCTATGTGGTGAACGATGAATGTTTGCACTTGATCAATTTGTATTGATTTCTTTGAAGTCCGTCAATTCACCAAGTATGGCCCGGATGAGTATTTGGCCCAACAAAACGAATGCATAATCCTTGGTCTTGGCGAATGACTGGTTCGTCATTCAGCGTTCATATTTGGCAAACATCTCACAAAGATCAATCTCCATAACTACCAAACCCACGATCAATCGTGGTATCGTGGAATATCAATCTCCATAACTGCTAAGTTCACGATCAATTATGGCATCATGGAAGATCAATCTCCCTAACTGCCAAGCCCACGATCAACTGTGGTATAGTGACCCATGTTCTTGTACATGCTTCGAATCATTCGTAGTAGGGAACCACTCACTACTACCCACAGGTTTAGACCCACTACTTTTCTTATATAAATAGAGGAAGACCCCCTCCTTGAAGGGGGACCTTTCTCTCTCTTTCTCGAAGCTATCACCTACAGTACTAAAAACTCAGAAATTGTAATTTCATTGTACGAAAACTTTTATACATTTCTGACGAACCTCTCTAAACATCGGTGTTGTTATTCTTCATTTCTTTCACTTTCTCGCTTATTTATTTTATTTTGTGATTATGATTGCTTTGTGACTTTCATATGCAATGTCTGGGGACCCACCCCAATGATAGTTATTTGTTTATTTCTTTATCAACTAACCCTAGTTAAAATTTGACAGTAAATTCCCAACATCTACAATTTGGCGCCCACCGTGGGGCCCTTGACCATCATACACCGAAAATTCACAGAGCAGTAATGTCGGATGACCGCGAACATCAGGTAGAACCATTGCAGAGCAATCCTAGTGCTCAGCAAGAAACATCAACATCCAGAGGGAACGCCCAGATCGCTAACTTAATGCGATTGATCGAGGAACTTACTTAGAAGCACTACACTCAACAAGTCCAAATGGAAAACATTAGTGTTGAAAATCAAGAACTAAAAAGCCAGTTGGCGACAATTGCAACACATGATGCATATTCCTCCTACTATAACCCATATGCGGGATATTTAGCAGGGGCAAGCACCGAGGGCTGGCAACAAGCCACACCTTACTATCCTCAAGGACTAAGAGCCACGGTTCACAGTCCCGTGACTCCAATGCAGCCTCTTTCCATACCGGGGAACACCCTGATAGCAACCGACCAACGAACACAGACATAACCAGTGCCTGGATTGAGCTCCAGGAGAAACATAACTCTAACTTGACGATCGATGGCAGAGGTGCCACCGTCGCCAGAAGGACTCGTTCCACCAGGGACGATGAACGTCGAAGTTATGATGTGCAATATAATGTTCGAGGAAATGAGGACATTGGAGGCACAAATGGAGCAGCGTTTCACCTTACAACTACATAAAGCCAAAACATCAACTCCGAGGTTCAATGACCTCGCTCGCGAGGTCTGTGAGACGCCCCTTACAAAGCGAATAACGAACACGCCTACTCCTAAATTTGGCAGCGTCTCTTTTCCAAGGTTCGATGGTATGTTGGACCCATATGATCACTTGCTGCAATATAAACATGTCATCCAATCGATGAACATTCGATCTGACATGCTCGACGATATGATGTGCAAACTCTTTGCACAAAGTTTGGAGGGGCCCACCTTATGATGGTTTTGCAACCTCTCTCCCGAATCCATAGACTCATTTAACGAACTCTCGCTTGAATTTATGAGAAGTTATTCAGTCTACATTCAATCTGGGAAAACCACAAAGGACCTATGGGGAGTGGTCCAGGGACAAAACAAGATGCTATGCGCTTACATAAAGCGCTTTAGCAAAGGCCTAAAGCACAAGTTCCTCTTCAAGAACGAAATTTGCGCCAGATATCCGCCCACAACCCAAGATGTTATACACAGGGAAAAAGGATTTATAAAGTTAGAAAAAGAGAATGAATGCGTCAAACATGATATTACACGAACACGGGAGGAAGTATCCAAAGCTTGAGAGGAGCGCAAGAGAACATTTAGGCGTGAACGTGCACAAACACGGCGCAATGAGCCATGCGAAGAATGGACGTTAAGGCACGAACATAAACCCCATTTTTCTCTACCCAAGTATGCGATGAGCATCAGCCTTTCGGAGTTGGTCGCTCATTTTGAAGGGTCGAGACTATGTTACCTGGCCAAAGAAATGGCCAGACAATTTCGCTAGAAACATGACAAAATATTACGAATTCCCCAAGGATCACGGACACCACATTATTGATTGCAGGGCATTGTAAGCTAAAGTTGTGGAGCTGGTGAAAAAGAAACATCTTAGATAGTTCCTTACTGACAAAGGAAGAGAGACATATGAACTCGGCAATGAGCCCAAAGAACAAAAATTCATTCAGCAGATCAAGGACACACTTTCGCCACCTGCAGTTTGAAAGTCAATCGGCGTTATTTGTGGAGGTTCGACGTACAGCGATGATATAGTGTCCGCAATCAAAGCTCACCGAAGGAAGGCCTTATAGCCTGTGGCGACGATTCTTCCGAACAACCCTGGAGAATATTCGATTACGTTTCACAATAGTGAGACTACCAACCTAAGTCGACCGCACGATGATGCGTTGGTCCTAACGTTGAACGTGTCAAACTACGAAGTAAGCAGGATCCTTGTTGACAATGGAAGTTCGGCCAATGTTCTCTTCCTATCAACATTACGAGAGATGGAATTAGCTGAGTCCAAAATCAAAAAGTTGACTACAGTTCTAGTCGGGTTCAATGGAGAATCAACTATGGCCGTTGGTAAGATCAAACTTCCTGTTTTTATAGTGGGAGAGAACAAGATGACCACGTTTCTGGTCATGGATTGCCCGTAGACCAACAACATTATCCTCAGTAGGCCATGGATCTACACGATCAAGGCATTACCATCAACTTATCACCAAAGGATCCGATTTCCCACAAGGAGGGGAATACGTGAGATAAGAGGAAGCCTGGAAGTTGAATGAATGTGTTACCTCTATTTGATGAAGATTAAAACGGACAACCGTTTATAGCAATTAGAAGCAAAGGAGAGGATGACCAACAATTCGCAGCCAGACGTTGAGCAGTTGGATGAAATCCAGATCGACCCCAACAGGCTCGAAAGACGATTAACGTTGGTTCGTTGCATGACAACACAGTTCGTACAGTGTTGATAAAGTTTCTCCAAGAAAATCAAGATGGATTTGCATGGTCACATAGCAACATGCCAGGCATTGACCCCACTGTGACAACATATCGACTCAACGTCGATCCCAGCCATAAATCAGTCAAGTAGAAGAGACGTAAGATCGGTATCAAGCGAAATCGAATCATAAACGATGAGGTGCAAAAGCTGATCGAGGTAGGATTTATAAGAGAAGTTCGCTACCCAGAATGGCTAGCGAACGTCGTGGTGATAAAAAATTAAAAAAAAGAATAGGAAATAAAGGGTCTGCATCGACTTCACCGACCTAAACAAAGCCTGCCCCAAGGATGATTTTCCACTACCTCACATCAATCGTCTGGTTGACACGACCGTCGGGCACGAGCTTCTCTCATTTATGGATGCATTCTCTGGATATAACCAAATCCTAATGCACCCGGATGGCCAGGAAAAAAACTGCATTCATCACAGAAAGGGGGATATACTATTACAAGGTAATGCCATTCGGTTTAAATAACACTGGTGCGACGTATTAAAGGCTTGTTAATGCTATGTTCGCTGATCACCTCAGCAGAACAATGGAAGTGTACATCAACGACATGCTAGTCAAATCATTGCAAGCCGAGGACCACTTAGGCCATTTGGCGGAGTGTTTTATAGTACTTAAACAGCATAACATGCGTCTCAATCTTTCCAAATGTTCCTTTTCGAGAAATTCTTGGGCTATATCATCACTCAGCGAGGAATCAAAGCCAATCCAAACCAGATAAGGGCAATCATGAATATGCCATCACCAAAGAACAAAATGGAGACTCAGAAGCTTACTGGTCGTGTCGCAGTGCTCAACAGATTTATATCTTGTTCGAGTGATAATTGCCAACCATTCTTCAAACTACTGAAAGGCAATAAAAATTTTGAATGGAATGACAAGTGCCAGCTTTCTTTCGAAGAGCTCAAAAGGTATTTATCAACTCCCCTCATTCTGGCAAAGCCTCTAATCGGCGAAAACTTGTTCTTGTATTTGACAGTGATAGAGGATGTCTCAGTGTTGTCCTCGTTCGAGACGCGAACGGCGAGCAATAACCAATATACTACATCAGCAAATCGCTGCTTGAAGCTGAGATGAGATATCTAGTGATCGAGAAGTTAGCCCTAGCTCTAGTCATCGCAACACGAAAATTGAGGCCATTCTTCCAATCACATTTGATCACCGTAATGACAACCTACCCTCTGTAAGCCATTCTTCATAGTCCAAACATGTCGGGGCGTTTAACCAAAAGGGCAGTCGAATTGGGCGAGTTTGACATCGAGTCTCAAGCTCAAACTAGCTTGAAATCTCAAGTTTTAGTTGATTTCGTTGTCGAGTTAAACCCTGATACTCCAAAAATGAAGGACGAACCTGAAGAATCATGGACTCTAATGGTTGATGGAGCATCGAACGTAAAGGGATCTGGCATAGGAGTATACCTCAAGTCGCCCCATAGAGAGCTTATCAAGCAATCGTTCCGGCTAGGATTCAAGGCTTCTAACAATGAAGTCGAATACGAAGCCCTGATAGCTGGGCTACGATTGGCAAAAACAATGGGGGCTCGCAGTCTCAAAATTCACAACGATTCACAGCTCATTGTGAACCAGGTACTTGAAGAATATACGGCGAAGGATCCCAGGATGGAATCCTACTTCGACGTCGTCCGATCACTTGTAGCTCATTTCAACAAATATTCCATCCAGCAAATCTCAAGGGACTTGAACTCCCAAACAGATGCCCTGGCGACATTCGGTTCGACATTTGAAGCGAGCTTACGATGAACAATCTCGGTCGAGTACATTAAGAGGCCAATCATCGAGCTGGACATTGCAGTCACTACAGAAGCAGATATTGACGATTAGAGAACGACCATCATCGCGTATTTATGTGAAGGATTATTGCCAGAAGACAGACACGAGGCCCGCAAGGTCAAAACCAAAGCTGCTCGTTTTTCACTCGTCAACGATGTATTGTATCGACGATCTTCAACGGTCCCTATGCTCGTTGTCTTGGCGAGCAGGAAGTGGCCTCTATCCTAAAAGAGATCCACAAAGGCGAATGTGGGAACCATTTCAGAAGAAGGTCTTTGTGTAACAAGACCAAGTGCTAGGGTTACTATTGGCCTACCATGCTCAATGACAGTGACGTTATCGTCAAACGATGCAATAAGTACCAACGACACTCTTTGGTAATCCATAAATCGGCAAAACAACTGTCAAGCATTGGATCACCTTACCCGTTCATGAAATACTCAATGGACATCGTTGGTCCATTATCAAGGGTGATCGGCCAACGTAAATACCTGCTTATCCTCACTTATTATTTTACAAAGTGGGTTGAAGTAGAAGCATACGCGGATGTAAAGGATTCAGACGTTGAAAGCTTTATCTAGAGAAACATAATCTGCAGGTTTGGTGTGCCTCAAGAAATCGTGACTGACAATGGGTCGCAGTTCATCTCGGGCAACTTCAGTAAGTTCTACAAGGGATGGAAGATCGAGCTCAGTTACTCCACTCCGAGGTACCCGCAAGGCAATGGATAGGCCGAGGCAACAAACAAAACAATTATCCAGAACTTGAGAAAGAAATTGGAAGCTCACAAAGGGTGATGGGCAGACGAGCTTTATGGTATTCTATGGGCTTACCGGTTAACCCCCAGATGAGCAACTGTAAAATCCCCGTTCTCATTAACCTTCGGAGTAGAGGCACTCATTCCAACTAAAATTGGTGTTTCCACACTTCGGTGACAGTTATCCTTCAAAACGAAGAACAGAATCAGGAGATGCTCAACGATAGTCTCGATATGGTCGACAAAAAATGAGATCAAGGCCTCGTTCGCATGGCAAACTATCAGCAATCAGTCATACGATACTACAACTCAAAAGTTCATCCCTGAACGTTCAATGAAGGAGACCTGGTGATTTGTAAGTCTTCCAAAATACTACCGAACCAAATGCTGGAAAATTGGGAGCCAACTGGGAAGACCCTTACAGAATCTTGAAGGTCGTTCGTCCAGGTGTCTACCGCCTCGAAACGATCGACGGTGTTGAGATACTCTGTAGTTGGAACGCTCATCACCTTTGCAAATATTACCTGTAATTTCACATGAACTTTTGTAATTTCCAATTTTATAATGTTTGTATTTTGTAAATGCTCAATCTATTACACTGGCTATTGAATGTATTCATGGACCCGTAGGTCGACGCCCAAATTACATTGTACAAGTGAACTACGTTCAACTTGATCATTACAAAGGTACATAGGCAGCTCGTATACGCTTGTACGAGTCCAGTCACAACATTTAAACAATTACAACGTTGGGCTTGATCCGTACACATGGGTACGTAAGCAACTCGTGCATTATAAACGAGTGTAGCCACTCTATCGAAACAAAAACTGGTGTTTCCACATATCGCACTAGCATGAAGGTCACCAAACCTATTTTATAATTTGTTATCAATTCCTCGTCCTGGGCACTAAGAATCAAACTCTTCATGCCAACTCAAGGGACTTGTAATCAAGAGGATCACCGCCTAAGCATGGCTGATACACAATTCGATGTTCGTTTGGTATCCTAAACGGTTTGATTAAATAATATGATTCATGATTATTCTTTACATCTATCCAGCCTCCTAAAGCCTGGACGATCTAACGCATCGTTTCTGCACAGCTTGCTGATCCGATGTTCGAATTTCGGAACGTTATGTGTCATTCGACATTCGTCATATCATATATAAATCGTAGAAGATGAAAATAAATTGAAATTAAATTGCAAATTCAGGGTTCTAAACCTAGTGTTTGAATAATTAGGGTACACGACGCCCATCGTAAAAAAAAAATTTTTGGCATGCAAGCCAAAGAGTACAAAACATAACTCAATACTCTGCTACCTTCTTAGACTCTGGGGGATCATCAATGTGTCCTTCGGAGGTAAAAGGCTCTACAACAGGAGGTCTAATCTCGTTGACATCAGTAGAGCCAGCTGTAGCAAGATGTTCGATGCTCGTACTAGGGGCAGATGTTGGAGCTCCGGCTTCAGCATTGGACTCCTCATACAGCTCAATCTCCTCCTCGACATCAACGTCGACAAGAAGGCCTTGCTTGTACTCCTTCAAGTGCTCATAGCGAGCCTTAAGTGTAGCCCTTTCATATTCACCGATGACATGAGCAACGAGCTGCTCAATATCCAAATCCTTCTGTATCACAATTTCTCTTAGGGCATCGTTCTCGACCTTTGCCTTGTCAAACCTGTCGACCATTGTCTTCATTATCTCAGCCCCTTCCTTTGCTATTTGATTAAGAGCGTGAAGCTCCGCAATCAAGCCGTCGACGTTTGCTCTAACATCCTTGAACTTTCGTTCAATGTCAAGCAGCTTCTCCCCACGTTCCTTATCGATTACCTCGAGCTCTTTAATTCATTCCCTCCATTTGACAGCCTTGTCGATGGAACGATAGATCAGTCTCATTACCATTAGAATACATTGCAAAACAACAAGGTTAAGCGATATGATTGGTTCATGAAAGTAAGGATTAGTTGTTAAGCCTAACATACCTTCAAACCATCCCATGAGAAATCATCCAGATGGCTTTGTATTCGACCTTCGTTCACTGTGTCCATATCAATGTCGGTCAGTAACTGATGCATAATATGAACGCCAAGTTTCTTATTTTGAAGAAGGCTCATCTTTGGAGGCAAGTTCACCTCCACATTTACTTCCTCTACCTCAGTCAACTGCGGCTCGATGTTCGTTTCGAGAACTATTGCCTTCGCTGTCTCCTTCTTCTTTACCGATGCCTTCCTCTTGGGCTTTTCGTTTACCCTATGTTTTTTGGCAGGGAGCTACTTCGGCACATTCAAAGGCTCCGGGGACGATTCGATGTAGGGTAACAGTGGAGGCTCAAGTACTTGAGCGGCCTGGGCTGCCTTCACTACGGCTGCCACCTTCGCATCCTCTTTCTCCGCACTTTTTCTTGTGAGTAATTCCTTTGGGGAGGGAAAATAGATCTTCATGATGTATAAGGCCAACTCTGCGATCAAAGCCTCTTCATCAAATAGTGGCTCGATGAACAGCGGAGTGCCGAAGAGTCTCCTCAACGTTCCTCTGATCACGAATGGCCAATCAACCTAGGAAGGAATTCGTTTAATTATACCTGATTGGATTACGATAAAGTCCTTCCAAAGGCTCGATAATCTCAACTTGTTGGGAATGTTAATTTCTTCCCAATCTCAATTAGGCTAAGTGAGTAGTCACTCGAGCTTCATTTCAAACAAAAGTACCTTCGATGGGGGCTTCCTTAGCTCCTTACCTGCAACACAAAATGACATTATTTTCCATCGACATTCTAGTAACGTATGTAGGTTCTTTCTCTCGATGCTCGTCATTCGAGACTTACGAAGAAGGCCATATAAAGGGTAAAAAGCGTTCGCTAATGCACCCAATGAATTTTCATTCACAAGCATGAAAAAATATCGATCTTGCCAATATCTATCGGCATTTTTCATTTCACCGACCACCTGTCTTTTTCACCTCGGGTACATCGAGTAACGACATTAGTCTTTCGAGTTCTCCTGCGAATTGTAAAGGGAAAGGAAATCAATAACTGTTAATTCGATGCCCGCCTTGTCTGCTATCACTATCAGACTTAGAAAAATTCTCATCCTGCTTGGCATTAGCTGAGGAATCGCAAGCTGGCAATGATGCATGCTTTGAATAATAAGGGAATAGATCGGAAGTTGAAGTCCACATTCGAAATATATCGTATACATGCAGATCCAACCCTCCAATATGGTGTCCGCACATTCGTTCGCGAAAGGAAGGTGAAGTTGGACTTCATTTGGGAACCCATATCGTCCCCTGATAGATGCCAAGTCATCTTGATCAGAATAGAATGAGGGTTTGTCGTTCGAAGAAATGATTCTGTACTAATTCATCGTGGAGGCCTACTCAATCGAGCAATCAGAGGAATAAATAGGAGTCGTGCCCCAGACACAGTTGCCGATCGACTCCACTTTGCCACTCGTTGCTAGACTCGGCACCCTTTTTTTTTGGAAGGAATCGTATTCCTCCTTCAAACGACAAATGACAGATGACGATTCATCGTCCTCGGCATCACTCTCGTTGAAGTCGATGTTCGGTGGTACTTTGACGTTGTCTTCAAGCTGTTGCTTGCCTTTCACTTTGTCCATGGTGGTTCACTAACAGATGTTTAGACGAAGGATGAGGAATTTCGGATCTAAGCCCTAATATTTGGAATCCTATTATGTTATGGGATGAAAACGAAAAACACCAACTTTAAAACTCAAAGAAAAACCCAGAAAAATACAACAAAATCCCCAAGACAGATCACTCACCCAAAGAAAATATGAAAAACTGGCCACAAACGACTCAGAAACAGTAGAAAAAACAAACCTTTTGAATCAAAAGTACATAAAACAAAGAGGAGAAGAAATATTGCTTAAGATTCGTGCCTTTGGAAACTCTCAGACTCTCTGGTTTTTCAGAAGGCTCCAAGCAATGAAATAAGGAGGAGAAAGGAAGAAGGCGAAAGGTTATAACCCACTGCCAAGGGATCGAACAACCCTGATATTCTGATCATGCCTTATCAAACAGCATGAATCACAAGGTCTTTCAGATTCCCACTCAAAAACGTTTCATGACTGTTCAAATTTCTAAAAGGGAACAACCGTCGTTTCGGATTATCCTTTTTTAGGGCTCGATATTTTTGATTAACTAGTGTCATTTTTTTTCAGATTTCTGTGATTTGACCGTGCCGAATATCAACACGCATCATCTTTCAAATGGTTGTCAGACACTCTATCATGGATTCATCGCTCTATAGAGTGGGGGCTATCTGTTGGGGTCAGACTTCGTCTCCCCGTAACGTTGTCACTGAGTCATCGCGACCGCTTAATAAATGAACGATGATTTTTTGATCCCGATAGGTTAAATATTCTTATACATTTGGGCTCAGTCCAATGAAAGATCTCAACTTGGTTATACAGCGAACGATGAATGTTCACACTTGATCAATTTGTATTGATTTCTTTGAGGTTCGTCAATTCACCAAGTATGGCCTGGATGAGTATTTGGCCCAACAAAATGAACGACGAATGATGCATAATCCTTGGTCTTCGTGGATGACTGGTTCGTTGTTCAATGTTCATATTTGGCAAACATCACACAAAGATCAATCTCCATAACTGTCAAACTCACGATCAATCGTGGCATCATGGAAGACCAATCTCCATAACTACCAAGTCCACAATCAATCGTTGCATCATGGAAGATCAATCTCCATAATTGCCAAGCTCACGATCAACCGTGGCATCATGACCCACGTTCTTACTCGTATTTCGAATCATTCGTAGTGGGGAACCGTCCACTACAACCCATGGGTTCAGACCCACTACTTTTCCTCTATAAATAGAGGAAAATCCTTTCAAGGAGGGGGGACCTCTTTCTCTCTTTCTCGAAGCTATCACCTACAGTACCAAAAACTCATAAATTGTAATTTCATTGTACAAAAACTTTCATATATAGTGAAAATCCACAAACACAGAAGACTTAGCACATTTCCGGTGAACCTCTTTAAACATCGGTGTTGTTATTCTTCATTTTTTTCACTTTCTCGCTTATTTATTTTATTTTGTGATTATGACTACTTTGTGACTTTCATATGCGATGTCCAGGGACCCCAATGATAGTTGTTTGTTTATTTCTTTATCAACTAACCCCAGTTAAAATTTGACAGTAGATTCCCAACATCTACATGATAGTAATGATGTACATGTGTAAATGAAATATGCTAGTTATAAGACTATAATTATGATAAATGTCAATGGTTGATGTTTATGATTATAATTGCATTATGACAATATGATTATAGATGTTAAGATAAGTTGAATGTCTTAGTATGAATGATAATATGATGACAAGTGCACAATAAGGATAGTATGTGATAAAGGAATATAGAAGCAATAGATCTTGTCACTAATATATCATGCAATTTCGAGCTAAACCATAATTTTATGAATTATAGGCTTACGAGCACTGAACAATAGTGCACCCTAGAGCCGATGCTGCCTGCGTGGCACCTGATATGGGTACAGCTGCAATAATTGCTGATTTGGTAGCAAGACTAGAAAGTCAGGAACGCGAGACAAGGGCACTTTGCCAACAACTAGCTTAACAAAATGAAAGTCAACGACAGGAAGGGAACATAACCCCGCCACCATAACCAATTTCGCGAGCACCTTTTGCAGTGGAACCGACAATACCAAAAGCATGCGAACCCAACAAGTCGTCAATCAAGAACCTTGTATGAGCGTTTTAGATGCATGAAACCCCCTGAGTTTAAGGGTTCCATCGACTTGTTAGAGGTTGAGGATCGGTTGGCCTCTCTTCAAGTTAATCTAAACTTCATGAACCTGATAGAGTAAGAAAATGTATTATGTGCGTCTTATGTGCTAAAAAAGGATACTAGGTACTGGTGGAAAACAATGATAATGAGAAGAAATGTAATGGATATGAACTGGAATGACTTATTGGAAGAATTCAATAAGCAGTTTTGTGATCAGATAGCCATGAGAGCTCAACACAATGAGTTTGATGATCTAAAACAAGGCGATATGACGGTTATGGAGGCTTGCAGAAAGTTTGATTGATTGGCACATCTATGCTCGGAGCTAGTGCCAACTGAAACCCTTAGAAGTCGAAGGATGATTAAGATGTTCCGCCCTAAAATCACCTTGATTGTTGAAATGGTGGCCAACCCCATCCACTGTATCTAAGTGTGTTAGCCGAGCACTCCGAGCTAAATATCATTTGGCTCAATCGAAGGCATAGAGGGCCAAATATTGGGAGGATAAGAAGAAGGAAAAAGCTCAGAACAAGCAAACTTTTGGAAATAACCAAGTTGGGCACAGGAGCAGAAACGGACCAAGCAACGGCCAAAACAACCAGGACAATAATAAAAGGAAGGAAATTTTAACAACAACAACAGAAACCAAAGAAAACAGCAACAGCGAAAGAACAACAACAACCACAACAACAATAACAACAACAACTACCCATCATGCCAGAAATATGATAAGAAGCATCTGGGAGAGTGCCGTCAGGGCACCAATGTATGCTACATCTGTGGTACAGAAGGCTACTATGCCAAGAACAGCTATTCAAACAAGCAAAATCAACAAAGTCAGTCAGGAGCTCAAGTTCATAACATACAGGCTAAGATTAAGGCCTGTTAATCAATGAGGGACACTTAGAAGCCCTTCCAGCTCTGAATGCCCAAAATCTTGACAGCGGGAACTTCAAACGTGGTTACAGGTCAGCTTTTCATTACCAAACAAGATGTTCTTGTTTTGTTTGACTCTAGAGCATCACATTCCTTTGTGTCATGTGCATTTGCTAGGAAGCTAGAACATCCTAAAGGTAGGATAGAAAATACTATTAGAGCTTCTCTACCATCTGGAGAAATTCTAATATCAGATTACTGGTTACATTATGCACCGATAAATATATCGGGTAGATTGTTTGCTGATCTACTTATACTGGAAATAGTTAAGTATGATGTCATTCTGGGAATGGATTTCCTATGAAAGTATAGAGTTACAATCGCTTGTAAGGAGCGTAAAGTTACTTTTCGACCACAAGGAGGTGAGAGTTTTGTCTACTCAGACACCTGTCAGAATAAGTCAGAGATGATAATTTCTGCTATAAAGGCAAGGAAGATGTTGTCCTGTGGTTGTGTAGGTTATTTGGCAAATATTGTGGACACAACCAAGGAAGAGAAACCCCAACCAAAAAATGTACCAATCGTTAAGAACTTCACCTTTGTTTTTCCTAAAGACCTTCCTAGATTACCTCTGAATTGTTAGATTTCTTACAAAATCGAATTGATACCTGGAACTGGCCCAATATTGAAGGCTTCGTACTGTATGGCCCTAGCCGAACTCAAGGAGCTTCAGAAGCAATTACAAGAATTGTTGGAAAAAAAAATTTATTCGTCTAAGCCATTCCCTATGAGGAGCACCAGTCCTTTTTGTGAAGAAGAAAATGGTACATTACGGATGTGTATCGATTATCATGAGCTCAACAAGGTTACTATTAAGAACAAGTACCCGTTGCCTTGAATTAATGATCTCTTTGACCAACTTAAAGAAGCAGTAATTTTCTCTAAAATTGACTTGCGTTCGGGCTATCACCAACTCAAGATCAAGGAGGGCGATGTATCAAAGACCGCTTTTAGAACACGATACGGCCATTATGAATTCATCATGATGCTAGTCGGTCTGACAAATGCACTTGTTGCCTTTATGGACTTAATGAATTGTGTTTTCAGCGGATATTTGGATAAGTTCATCATTGTCTTCATCGACGACATCCTAATCTACTCCAAAAGTCAGGAAGAACACGAAGTGCACCTGAGGATGGCCCTGCAAACCCTGAAGGATCACCAACTTTATGCCAAATTCTCTAAGTATGAATTTTGGTCAGACAAAGTCCATTTCCTTGGACAAATGGTCTCTAAGGATGGAGTAGCCATTAAACCTGCCAAAATTGATGCCGTAAGCAAATGGGCCGCACCCCGAAATGTGACTAAAATAAGAAGTTTCCTCGGATTAGCTTGTTATTATATACAATTTGTTGAGAGATTTTCAAGATTGGCCTCACCCCTCACTGCACTTACACGAAGGGGAAAAAAATATGAGTGGACCGATAAATGTGAAGAAAGTTTCCAAAAACTAAAGAAAAGGCTTACAAGCGCACCAATTCTTACTATTCCTGCCAATGAAGGGGATTTCGATAATTTTAGCAATGCCTCAAAGCTTGGGTTGGGAGCCATACTAATGCAAAATGGAAAATTGGTGGCTTATGCTTCAAGGTAATTGAAAGAGCATGAGAAAAATTATCCAACACATGACCTTGAACTTGCAGTAGTTGTTTTTGCTCTGAAAATATGGCAACACTACCTTTATAGAGCTAAATACAATATATACACCTACCACAAGAGTCTCAAGTACATCTTTACTCACAAGGACTATGATTGTGAAATCCTTTACCATTCGGGAAAAGCGAACAAAGTTGTTGACGCGCTAAGCCGTAAATCAATAGCCACCCTTATGACAATTAACATGTTGCCTCAACCACTTCAAGATGACATCAATGGCATTAGTTTAGAGTTAATTACGGGCCAGTTGTCTACTTTGACCCTTCAACCGATAATTTTCAACTGTATAAAGTGGGCCCAAGAATTAGACCCCAAACTCCTTAACATTAAGGAAAATGTTTTAGCCGAGAATAACATAATTCAACCTTTCAGATGATGGTATTCTTCACTTTAAGGGTAGACTATGTGTTCCTAATGAGGAAGGACTCCGTAAACAAATCTTTTCTGAAGCTCATGAAACACTATACTCTGTTCATCCAGGAGCAACGAAGATGTATGAAGACTTGAAAAAGCATTTCTAGTGGAACCGTATGAAGAATGATGTGGCAGATTATGTGAGTAAGTGTCTGACTTGTCAGAAAATTAAGGCTGAGCACAAACGTCCAGCCAGAGAATTGCAACCAATAGAGGTTTTTGAATGGAAATATGAGCAAATTGCTATGGATTTTGTGGTCAAATTGCCTAGAACAACCAAGGGTTATGATGCTATTTGGGTAATAATCAATCGTTTGACCAAGACCGCTCACTTTTACCTATAAACGTTACATATACTCTTGAGAAATTAGCAGAGTTATATGTGTCTGAGGTCGTTAAGCTGAACGGGATACCGATATCCATCATCTCCAATCGTGATAGTCGGTTCACTTCAAATTCTGAAAGAGCGTCCAAAGAGCCATGGGTACCAAACTGAAGTTTAGTACTGCATTTAAACCAGCAGACTGATGGTTAGTCTGAACGACCTATCCAACCCTTATAGGATATGTTATGAGCTTGTGTATTAGATTTCAAAGGATCATGGAATAAGAAGTTGCCACTGATTGAGTTTTTCTACAACAATAGCTATCAAGCTTCAATAGGCATGGCACCCTATGAAGCGTTGTATGGTAGTAAATGTAGGTCTCCGGTTCACTGGAATGAAACTAGAAAGAAGGAGATTGAGAAGACAAACTTCATCAAGGAAACTACTGACGCGATCCAGAAAATCCATCAAAGGATGGACACCGCGCAGAGTCGCCAGAAAAGTTATGCTGACAAGCATAGAAGACCTGTAGAATTTGAGGTTGGTAATCTTGTCTTTCTCAAAGTAGCACCTATAAAGGGGGTAATGCGTTTTGGGAAAAAGGGGAAATTAAGTCCTAGATTCATCGGGCCATTCGCAATTACCGACCAAGTTGGCAAAGTAGCTTATAGAGTGGCCTTGCCTTCTGAATTGTCGTCAGTTCACAACGTATTCCATGTTTCAATGTTAAAGAAGTATGTTCCTAACCCTTCTCACGTCATTGAGCCTGAGTCAATCCAAGTTCATGAAGACCTCTTTTACGAAGAGAAACCAATCCAAATCTCGGCACATGAGGAGAAGGTCCTTAGGAATAAAACTATTCCCCTCATCAAAGTATTACGACGGAATCATCAGATAGAAGAGGCCACTCGGGAATGCGAGGACGATATGAAGGAAAAATATCCCGAGTTGTTTTAGTTTTCAAGGACGAAAACCTTTTAAGGAGGGAAGATTGTAACAACTTTAAAGTTTACAATATCAATTATCCTCATAAATAGAGAATTAAATTGTAAATTTCACCATTAATAATAGTTTTAAATCGGTGACGAGAAAATATAAATATGTTGTTAATCCTATTTTCTACTTAAATTGGGATTTTGTGAAAATATTATATGTAAAAAATTCATTATCTATATAATGAGTGAATAATCATAATTTTGTGAATTAAAGAAGTGAATTTTATGTCATGTCAAGATTTACCTATTAAATTAAATTTAGCAGTCCTACTACAATCTCAAAAAACAAAGGGTTCAGGGGAGTGCTCATGCACCCCCCACCTAGTGGATAATTACCCATTGAGCAAGGCAGTGGGCTTAAAAAAAATTAATGGAAGGGGTGTCGTGCACCCCTCCCCCGGCCCGCTGAGCAAAGCAAGCACTGCCTGCCTGCTGTTAGTAAACTGGCATTGATACAAAAAAGAAAAAAAAATTAAGGGAAGGGGTGTCGTGCACCCTCCCCTTGCTCAGTGGGTAATGGGCCGCTGGCCCACTGAGCAAAGCAGGCAGGCAATGAGCTGCCTGCCTGCTGCCTGTAAATTGGCATCAATCCAAAATAATAATTTCAGAAAATAGGCTGCACAAGTGTTGGGTTTTTGAAAATTCAAAATTCAAGCCCTAAACAAACAAAACAAAAATGAATAGATAATAAAGAAAAGAATGATTACAATGTAAGATGATGGACTATTTGAATGACTACTCAATAAAACCACTTAGAAATACATGAAAAACCACCAAAACAACCTCTTAACTTATCCTCTTTAGCTGAACACATTTTTGGAGAGATTAAAATCCAAAAAAAATTAAATTTTTAACCCACAATAAGGCTTGGTTATAAAATGGTTTTAAGGTAAACCAAAAACCACTCTTTTCTCTTCAAAAAAAAAAAAAAAACATACAAGCAAAGAAAAGTTTCCTCTCTTCCTCCCTTCATTGTGGATGAAATTTGTAGCTAAGGGATGCCAAAAAATATTCTTCATCTCCTTCCATCCACTCCCAAGATTATTTTTTTAGCAAGGAGGAAGAGTCATTCCAAGTGCTTAACAAAGTAAAAACCTATATTTTTCCACTTGTTTCCTATAAAGAAAAATGATGTTTTAAAAATATTTTTAAAGTGATGTTTTGTATCCATTCTAGCCCCCTACCTCAAGGATCCAAGAGTGGTTCAAAACCTTCAAGAGAAGCTAAGAACCCACTACTTTTCTAAGAGGTAAATGACTTGTAAACTAGTGGTTTACCAAGTTCTTGATAACTTTTCTTTCAAAAATGTGCTCTTTTAAATATAAAAATCTTGGCATGGTAAATGGTTAAAATATTATTTTGCTACCTAGTGAGATAATATATGTGCTTGCCATGATTTAAAATGACTAGAAAACATTATTTGTGTATGAAATATGATGAAAAATATGTTTATGTGATTTTTATGGTTATATGACATGAAATGAGTATTGATATATGAGAATAAGAGATTATGTCATGTTAATATGTTATGTCCTCTGTTTAATGGAAGCATGAATGATGAGGAAAATATTTTAACATTACAAATATGTTAGAATAAGAATTAATAACCATAAATTATCAAAAAATAATATTTTGGCATTAATGTTAATAAGTTAAAAAATGATTTATTAAGTAGGATTTTCATGCTCATGTAAAGGACAGAATATTACTCTTAACATAAGCAAGAAGAAGAGCTCAAGTTTGGTCAGAAATAAAAATGTCAAAAATGACAATTTTGCCCTCAAGTATTAAAATCATAATTTCACCAGTCTAGAGACTTTATTTGAAACTGAAACTTTGCAGTCTTGATTAGAGACTTAAAATAGATCTTGTGTCAAATTTTGGTGATAAATGGATAAGAAATTACTAAAACACCATTTTTTGGGGTCAAAACGTAAGCATAGAAAAAAAAAATTAGGGTCAAAAAACGTTTAAAAAACTGTTAAAAATAAGTTTTGATCCTATGAGAACACTTTTTAAGGACATTAAGTATAAAAAAAACGTGAACCCAAGGGGCATTAGGAACTAATTAGGGCTAAATAAGGACTAAAAAAAAATAGCGGGTCAAATTATAAAATCTGCTTAGACTATAGTTAAACATCATCTTTGTCACCCTTAAAACAATATGTTAAGCTAAATAAATACAAGAAATAATATGGTTTATGTTATAGTCAAATGTAAGACCTTAAAAGAAATAAAGTGAGCTTAACTGCAATACTTTTATTTGATTGTGTTTAGAAATGTAATAAGTTACAAAAGCCATTTTGAGAGCTTTGGGGCACTGTAAACATTATTCTAAGGCTCTAGGATAAATTTTTAAAAGCCATCTAATAAGTCTAGATTACAGAGGGTGTGTCTAGTGGTAAAATTGTAATTTTGCTAAACTAAGGGGTAAAATGGTAATTTGATGGGGAGAACGTTTTGGGCTGTAGGTAAAGGTTTTGTGGACCTATAAAACTGCAAGAGAGATTACTAAAAGCTAAGGTCAAAAGATTTAACAAGTTTAAGTTTAAAAATACTTGAATCACCAAAATATGGGCAAATTGGTAAATTAGTACCCGAGGGTTCGATAACGATAAATGAACTCGCCACTAGGTTTGTTGAGATCTCATATAATTGTTGATCAAAACTTGATAAAGACAATAAAGTGTAATGGACCTTAATAGGTCTAAAATAATAATAAGGCCAAAACACTATTTGGAAAGATTTAAGCTAATTACAAGTAACTGGGTCGTAATAGACTTAATAAGCCCACAATCCACAAAGATGGCCCAATATAATGTTGGAAGATCATGGTCATCCATAGTCACCTAATGGACCAAAATATGAACAAAGTGGGATTAAGTGAAATAATGGATAAGGAATTAAGTATTAAATAATTAACTCACTAATGGGTTAATAATTAATTAATTAAAATTTAAAATTTAAAATTAATTAAGAAATTAATTTATGATAATTATCTAATTACTAATTAAGGATGTTATTCTTTTAAGTTAACAAAAAAAAAAAACTTAGAGACAGACTTAATGATTAAATTGAAATTAATTATTAATTAAGAAAACACATGTCCATATCGAAAACGATTCACAAAACCTTACTCTAACTGTCAGATGTCAATTCAAAATTAGGACCCGCATCGACTTGAGCGTAGAGTTAGAAACAATCTATGCGGATACACAGTTAAGTGATTTTCTGTAAGTATAGACCCCACTTACAGTGTGGTTGTTTATATGATATACACGATTTGAGCTCGATGTTTATTTTGATGATTTGATATGATGCCATGATGACGTGTTTATTTACACACTATATAAAAGTATGGTATGATGATGTGTTTATTTACACGCTTTACTAAGTATGTCATGATAATGTGTTTACATACACGCTTTTATTGAACATGTCATTCTTGCATGCTCACTATATAGCTTAAACAATAAGAAAGTGAAACTAATGATGTGTCGTACCAATCTCCGACCGAATGGGAGGATATTCGCCTCTGATCAAATGGGAGAAACAATGATCAATGAAGTTAAAGTTATGTCCTTGGGTACTGATAGATTGGGTCGCTCCACCGTCTTCCCAATTTAAGGTCGTGCGCACCCTAATATGAACACAAGGGCTCATAAAATATTGAAAGAATAATGAATATTACATAATCTGCCATGCATTTTCAATTGTATGCATTTATGGGATTGCACGTCTATGCTTACTGAGTTATCTCACCCCTTTATGTCTCTTACTAGAGGTAATTCAGGCAAGTTGCCTATAACATATTAAGCATTGATGGACTGACAGTGCGGATGCGTGATGGGTGAAAGTATGATGGGTTCTATGAATGCCACCCGCATTCTTATATTCCACACATGTTTTTGAGGATTTGTTAAATGTTGTTTTGATGTTAGTACATTTTAATACTTAGGTATGAAAGACATAATTAGACACTTGTATGACTAAATCTGAAATTTATGTTAGTAGTTTTGTTTAAAAACTTAATTCTAATTATTATGATTTTTAAAGAAGCACTTCTTCGGTAAATAAAGTTTTAAAAACAAATTCCCTGAAATGTTGAGACCTATAAATGAACTAGTAATAATTTAAATAAGATGAAAAACCAAGTAAGCAAGTTTTAAGTGACGGCCTGAGAGGTCGGGTCGTCACAGAGGAGAAGGAGACGAAGATGGCTGGAGAGGGAGATGGAAACGGCCGGTGAAGGAGGAAAGGGTGGAGAGAGAAGATGTAGAACTAAAGAGAGAGAGAGATTTAGAGAGAGAATGAGAACTGAAGAGAAAGGAAAATAAATGAAAAATGAAATCCACATCTAGTTTAGGGGTAAAATCGGAAATATATAGGAAAAAATAAATTAAAAATAGAAAATAATAAAATTATCAAATTTTAATGTTAAAGTGGACAAATTATAAAGATGTGCTTAAATAACAACTATTTCCCTAATTTTTCTTTAGGAAATTTACGACTCGGGCCCAAAAGCTTTTTAGGCCCAACTTTCCTTGTTCGCTGAAGTGTTTGTCACTGGCTCGTTGAGAAAAACGTGTATTGTGTACTCTCTATTTGGGAAGAGCTCATCTGCAGTGCCCAAATTTGAAAGTGGGGAATCCGTGATCCATCGAATTTCGAGCCTTCAAATTGCCTGTGAGGAAAAAATGTTAGGGTCTTACTGTCTTAGGACATAACTCTAATATTTAATTTTTTATTATCAACTAACATGGTATGTAAAATTGTGAATTGTAATATTTTATTTGTATGTTTTTAAAGAATTGTCATATCAATTACTTATATTTACTAATTAAATATGATTAGGGATGATGATGGGGATTGCGTTCACATCTCCATCCCCAACCCTTAAAACCATACCCATTCCCCTAAAAAGGGCGGGACCGAAAAGGAGATTCATTATCGGAAGAGCGTTTCCTATACCCGTCTCATTTTGTATAACTGTGAATTTTGAAAATTACATAACTTTAAAAAAATTACACAACTTAAAACAAAAATAATAACGCATACACTAGTTAGTAGTAGTTAAATAGATTATTGTTAAAAAATAACTTTTTATTTCCCTCTTTTTAGAAAAAAAAAAAAAAAAAAACTAAAAAACTAAAACAGTCTAATTAATTTAAAAAGTTATCAGACACATTTGTGCCTAATATAAATGTACGTACGACATATGTATATCAAAGCGGAGGTGAGGCAAGGGGATGCATCTCTCGTCCCCGTCCCTGTCCCGCTCTCAGTTCGGGTTAAAGACTCCATCCTTGTCTCCGTCTCCATCCCCGAATGTTGTCCCCATCCCCGCTCAATAGCTTTTAGAAGAAAATGGCAACTGGTTTACTGTTTTAATGTTTTAATTTGCTGAGAGGATCGTGAGGTCGACCTCATAAGCTATCGTTGTGAGAGTGTCGTCATGACTTGCGAGGCCGACTCGCTCCCATCGCCACTAAAGTGCAGTTCAGAGAGAGAGTAAAAAAGGAAAATAAGGTACCTCTTAAAAATATGATCTATCTGTTACAGTTTCATGTAAATAACGTACTGAAACAAATCCAGGGACAACAAAAAATCTGAAGCAGATACCAGGTGAGAGGAAATGGCCTAGTGGATTTAGTTACAAAAGTAACAACAGTTGCAAAAAGAAACGAAGCAAAAGAAGGAGGCATGTTAACCGCTTCTTGCCAGCTTATTGCGTCTATTTATATCTTATAGAGTATATATGATCATAGATATAGATATTATAAAAATAGATTATAGAATTACTATTTCGTAATGAGAACAACGATATTGAGGAAATCTGACTTTGGTGTTTGATATTTTACAAGCACATTCAACAATAACTGCAAAAGAAGAAGAAACTAAACGAAGGCAACAGAATAGAAATTAAAGCATCCAAATATCAAAGGGAAGAGAGGAAATCATCTTTTCGCAATTACAGAAATCTTCACTTGCAAATATTAATTCAATCCAAGAAGATCAAAAGACAGAGAAGGAGTCTTTACTTTTTCATATATCATCCTAAACTTACCACATTAAAAAAAAAAAAGAAAAAAAGGGGGTACAGGGAGATACCTAGTCTCTAGACTTTGATCGGAGTGTGGCATTTTGCGGCTTTCAAAGAGATTGTAGACCCTCAGCAAACAATGAGGCAAAAACTTCCATATGATTTGGGTTCAGTACCAAGCCAATTTCTATTCCGTCCCCATCTCTAGTGTCTGAAAGACATATGGCTCCTGTTTTGTCGATGGAAACCGCATCCACCTTTTTCGGCTGTCGAGCAAATGGCGAAGGAGATCGTCATGCTCATGGCCGGTGCCAGAGACACAAGCAGCGGTTGGATCTTCTCGCGAGAACTTCGCGACTCTAGCACCATGAATCGCCGGCGGAAAGAGAGAGAGAGAGAGAGAAGAGAGAGAGAGTCTGCGAGTGGGATGGAGCAGAGAGAGAGAGAGAGAGATATAGTTTTGTTGAAGAAAGAAGAAAAAAAAAAAAAACATTATGATTGAAAATAATAAGCTGTAGGATTAAAAAGGAGAATTCAATATGCATTAAAAATGAAAAAAAATCAAAATGACAAAATTATCACCGATTAATTAAGACCGACAAAATTATAAATAGGTGTTTAGAAAGGGGCTCTTTCCCTAAAATTTTTTTTTTTTTTTTTTCTTGGCTTGCTTAAAAGGAAGTTGGGCTTTGATCACAAGGGTTCATCCCAAAAGCCCAAAACTAACACCACCACCACCATCACTCACTCATCAGAGTCTGTCCGAAAGCTGAAAAAGAAAGACCGCGAAGTTCTCTACGCTCATTTCGTGAGGACTAAGGAGGAGGAGGAGACATTTTAGCCATGATTTATAGAGCAGAGCTTCCATGGAGTTGGGAAATTCTTCTCCTGGTTTCCAACAGCAAACAAGTTTCCTCTGCTTAGCTCTTTTCAGATACCAAATGAAACGCCCAAGCCTCTTCTTCTTCTTCTTCCCTCATTCAACGCCTTCGCTTTCACAGCCTCGGAGACGTTGTGCAGCTCTCAGAGCCTCTCTCAAAGAGATCAATATTTCCACCGAAAAGGTTTCTGAATTTCAGTTCTCAGTCATAAACTGCTGAAATTTTTTTCCTTTTTTTCGTATTATTGGTGATGATAATTTATTTTGTATTTTGTTTGTGTGTTCAGAGGGTTAAGAAGGTGCTCTAGAGAACTGGAGTATTCGATTTTTGACGGCTTTATCGCCATTAGACGGTCGATATTGGGGCAAAGTTAAGGACTTGGCTCCTTTTATGAGTGAGTATGCGTTATCTACTATCGGGTTCTGGTGGAGGTACTTTTCTTTCCACTTTTTATTTTAATTTTTAATTTTTCATTTTATGTTCGTTGTGTTTGTGAATTGCTATAACTTTTTGAAGAAAATGAAAAGAAGAAATGATCATTTTCTATTGTCTTGTTTATTCTTTTACGAATAAGAAAGAGCCGTGGAAATTAATGATATTCCAATATCTAAAGAGGAAGTTTTTTAAGAAGCTATAATCTCATAAGCAACTTTTCAATTCTGAAACCCGAAAGCATCTAGTTTAGTTTGATTTTCTGTTGCTTCTTGTGCTACGCTGCACCCAACTCAACAGCTTTTATTTGTTCTTTTGTCTGAGTTAGCGGTTTTGTCTGCTTCTGATTTTTGGGTTTCTTTGGCTGTGCATTTGAATTCTGGGAGCTCTGTACTTGCAGGTACAATGGTTGCTAAGCTTTCACAGATTCCTGAAGTTGAAGAGGTTCCGAGCTTTAGCGACGATGCTCGGTCTCTTTTTGCAGGGCATTGTTGAAGGATTTACTGTAGAAGATGCGTTGGCAATTAAGAATATTGAGAAAGTGACAAACCACGATTGTAAAAGCAGTGGAATACTTCTTGAAACAAAACTGCTGAGTCTATCCCGAGATAGCCAAGGTTTGGGAGTGATTCATCGATTCTACAGATGCTGAAATAACTGCTTCTTTGGACTGCCTCGTGATTATCTAACTATTAACTTTCTTATTGAAGGTGCTTGAATTTTTCCCATTTCGCTTGCACGTCTGAGGATATCAATAATCTCGCACATGCACTGATGTTGAAGGATGCTCTGGACATTACCTTATTTCCTGTATTGATCGTTTGATTGAGGCAATATCTAACATGGCTGAGGACAAGGCTCATATTCCCATGCTTTCTCGAACCCATGGGCAGGTATAAAGATATTCCATGCAAGCATTGAAATGATGAGTTACCTCCTAGTTTGAACAAAGTTTGTTAATGTCAAACCGTGAAATTTTTTTTCTCAATTTGAGTTTGAAAGTATCTTGAACGGAGTTACCTTAGGCAACGCGTGTTCTAAGAGATTATCTTAGTTGCCCTGTTATGAAATAAAAAAGTAGCAACATTATCGAGATTTCTCCCTTTTTTTTTTCTCTTGTTATTTATTCATTGTTGATTTGGCAATGCCTCTAGATGATGACATTAGCCCCTTTCTTTCCTCCACGTGCAGCCAGCTTCCCGACCACTTTGGGAAAAGAAATGGCAATTTTTGCTTGTCAGGTTAAGTAGAGAAAGGAGGGATATTTCCGAGGTGAGATAATGGGGAAGTTTGCTGGTTGCAGTTGGTAATTACAATGCCCACCTTGCTGCATATCCTGCTACTGATTGGCCCCGGATTGCTGAGGAGTTTGTAACATATCTTGGATTGACTTTCAATCCGTATGTTGCCAGGTTGTTCATTTAACAATGTATTATATAAAGTCCAAAAAAAAAACAGAGAGCTTTCAATGTGAGTTATAATTTTCATTTGGAGCTGATAATAAAAAATATGTTAGTTTCGTTTTGGAGTAGATTTATGGATTTGATTAGGAACTACTACGGTTGGTAACTAACAAGAATGTTAGTACTTTTCTTTTTCTTTCTTTTTTTTTTTTTTTTTTGAATAATTCTCAGAAATTGGTTCATGTGTCACCAGAATTCTGAAATAAGGTTGTGTAAATCTATTTCATGGATTCGCAGTTTTAACATTGTTACTGTTTGTGGAGATGCTCTGAAAATGGTAAATGAGATAGAGAAATGTAGGTTCTTTTATAAAATGGACACTAAAGGGAGAAAAGTTAAAGACAAAAGGCACCATAATCATGCCAATCTTAAATCTTTTATGTGGTCTATGATTTAGTCGTTTTGCTACTTGCAGATTGAGACTCATGACTATATGGCGAAACTGTTTCATGCAGTTTTACCGATTCAACAATATATTGATTGATTTTGATAGAGATATATGGGGCTACATATCTTGGGGTTACTTTAAGCAGGTAAGCAATCTAATGGAAATTGTTGAAATTTAAAACTATTGTTGGCCCCACTTT
This sequence comes from Ficus carica, assembly GCA_009761775.1. Classification (NCBI taxonomy): domain Eukaryota; kingdom Viridiplantae; phylum Streptophyta; class Magnoliopsida; order Rosales; family Moraceae; genus Ficus; species Ficus carica. The sequence continues at coordinate 15,320,065 of CM019744.1, read as the reverse complement.
CTAACAGCTTAAGCTTTTAGGATGGATTAGTAAACTTATATCGTATCAAAGCAGGAGGGTCCTAATTCATACCCCTGCAATTGCCTTCTTACCTTTTAATATTGTCATCACGTGTTGGGCCTTTAATATGTTTCGAGCCTTTGTCTTAAATATTTGTGTTGGACTTTCAAATTAATATTTGTCTACACGTTTGCCCGTTGTCTTGCCTGCACGTGAGGGGAGTGTTGAAATATAAAAATATTGTTGGCCCACTTCCTAACAACCTTAAGCTTTTGGGAGAATTGGTAAAACTTACATAATGATTTTAAATTTGATAATTTGTGCCAAAAAGATTACTGTGACTAAAATCTTGAGCAGATAAACTAAGGCTGGAGAGATTGGGTCTTCAACTATGCCCACAAAGTGAACCCATTGATTTTGAAACTAGTGAAGGTTAATCTTGGTATTGCTAATGGGGTTCTATCTCACTTAAGCACAAAGTTGCCCATCTCACGATTTCAGGTAAAAACTTTTACAGTCTCCATTTTAATTCCCTTCTTCTCCTTTTCATCTAGATACAAGTTTATGCTCTAAGGTTTAACTTGTTGGCCCTCGATATTTTGGTTTGAGGGCGATTTTGAGAATTAACTGATTCATTTTTGCTACAAAAGTTTTGGTTCTACTTTATATATTAAAATGTAGTAGAACTAACTACAAGTCACATCAAGGGCTGCAGTTACTAATTTGCTGGATTTGTTTTTGTAAGTAGCGGACCAGTGGTGATATAGTTTAGTGTTAATATTTTTGTAGTTCTGTGTTGTAAATTTGTAATTGCAGCGCGACTTGACTGATTCAACTGTACTGAGAAATATGGGTGTGGGATTGGGACACTCTCTTCTAGCCTATAAGAGTACGCTACAAGGAATTGAAAAACTTCAGGTGTGAATTGATTTTCAATGCTCAACTCCACTGTATGATGTATAGACTTTTTTTTTTTTTTTTTTTATTTTTATTTTTATTTTTTTTTTAGACTTGGTTTTAGAAAATTTAAACTACACTCATAATGATGCGTTAAAGGAGACTTCAATAATAACTAGAAGTGACAACAGATAGGATTGAGGCCAAAATAAATAAATAAATAAATAAATAAGTGAAGAAAGACAGGACAGTCATCTATTTTTATACTATTTTCTCGGTGTTCATTTAGGGACGCCGAAGTGCTGATGAGACTAGAGAAACTCATCTGTTCTGATATCATTGTACTATGTTCATCTTAGTAAACAGTAAATGAAAGGTCAGCCTGGGTCTGAATTCTTGAGGGAAGCTCCAAAAGCTAGTGACCTCTGTTATCATCTACCATAAATATTGGTTGATCTCTGACCAGTAGTTTTGGAGAATTATGGTCAACAAAGCTCGCTTGAGTGAGGACCTGGACCAGTGTTGGGAAGTGCTTGCTGTGACACCAATACAACACCGAAGTGACATTGCCTAAAGTCTCAAGTGTGGTGTACTGTAAACCCACACCCCCAACACACCCCCCACCCCCCCCGCCCCCCCCCCCCCCCCCCCCCCCCCCCCCCCCCCCCCCCCCCCCCCCCCCCCCCCCCCCCCCCCCCCCCCCCCCCCCCCCCCCCCCCCCCCCCCCCCCCCCCCCCCCCCTCCCCCCCCCCCCCCCCCCCCCCCCCCCCCACCCCCCCCCCCCCCCCCCCCCCCCCCCCCCCCCCCCCCCCCCCCCCCCCCCCCCCCCCCCCCCCCCCCCCCCCCCCCAAACTGTTTGATGGGTTTAGCCCATTTCATTTCCATTTCAGAATGAAAATTGTGTTCGGTATCAACGTTTTGGATACCAAAGCCCATTTGGAAATCAAATTGACCCATTTCTTAAATTACCCTCCACAATTCTTCCCTTCCAAACCTGTTTCGCACGGTAATATTTTCAGATTCAAATGTTCTCTTTTGTATTATGTTTTGCAATATTTTGTCTCTCTGTCATCAATGGTTTAACGTGCATTTGCTAAATGAAACCTTAAGTTTTTATATCTGTTCGGATTATGATCCGATCGTCTTGTATCTCAATAATCACATTGCAGTGTAGATTCCTCTACTCTTTTCTACTAAGATTTATCTACGAACCGTACTAATGTCATGTTCCACTGCCTCCGAAATGGTTAAGAACCGTATCATCATGATACATGATCTTGTTTCTTTACAAAAATGCAGATATGTGGAAGTGTTACCATTTCTTGACAGTGTTACATTGTTCTGCATACTTATTACACAGGTTATGCGAAGATACGGTGTACCAGAGCCCTATGAGAAGCTAAAGGAACTGACTAGAGGAAGAGCGGTTACGAAAGAAAGTATCCAGGAATTTATTGAAGGTTTGGAATTACCTAAAGAAGCGAAGACGGAGCTATTGAAGTTGACACCACATAGCTATGTTGGAGCGGCTGTTGAGTTGGCAAGATCGTCTGGCCAAGCCGTGAAATTGGTGAATGGAAGGTGCTAGGGAAACTGGATTTTGGTCTATGTTTATTATTTGCAACTCTACTTTGTATGTTATATCCCTTGGGCTAAGCACTTCTACTTGTCCCGTGTGGTTAAAAGTGTGTGTGTCCAATTTTGATTAAATTTATTCTCTTTTTTTAATGGGGAGAAAGAAGTAGAGTGTGTATTTTCACAGTAAATAATTGAAGTCAAATTTTTATAGAAATAGAAAATTATTAGGTAGGTAGGTAGTAGTAACTTAGTTAATTATTTATTTTTAGTAATTACTTTTCTACTTAATAAATTTAATTTGAGTTTTAGAAATAGTGTTTGGTTTAAAAAATATTGGAATAGAATAAATGTTAAAATTTTAAATGTGTTCGAAAAAAAAAATCAAATAGATCTTGTTCATTGTTCTCGAAAATTCTATACGATTCAAAAAAAAAAAAATCTCCATTTGACTTTGAAATAACAAAGTATAGACTTAAAGTTTTGAGATTATTATGCACATTTAGAGATGTGAATAGTAAAAGTTGTTTTTAATTGAGGAAAAAAAAAAACAAAAAACATAATAATACTGGAAACCAGTTGACGTAGGTGCCCCCAAACGAGCCCCTAATTTCATCAGCTTTTGTCTTTTTTCTTAGTTTCACTATTTACATCTCAACTCTAACTTAAAAACTTGAACTTAAAGTCTATAAACTTGTTATTTCAAGTTGAAAATGAGATGTTTTTTTCTTTCTAATTACATAGAATTTTGGAGAGAGAACTAAACAAGATGCATTAATTTTTTTGAATCCTAAGATATAAACCAGGCCTCTGGGTGGTGTTTTAGTTCAGTTGAACATCGTTGATGCCAATTTGTTGGTCAATTTTTGTGTTCTGTGGACACATTTCATTAGTGGGTTGGTTTTACTGCTTCATATGATGGTAGATGCATTATTTGGCTCATATTTTTTGTTATTTGACCTAAAACATACTTTGGTTGGTGTTAGTGCCACTTTTTGGGATTGTTATGAAATTTTATGGTAAAACTATGCCCTTGACTTTGAGATTTGTGCATTTGGTCACTTGTGCTTCGTTTTGGATTGATTTTGTAACTTTTTTGACCCAAACCCTGGTCGGCTCTGGTTTTTTGGGGTTTGATGATTCTTCATACCCTTGTTTGGTCATTAGGCGGCTGCCTAGATGATCCATCATGCCTTGATATGATCATCTCTGCATTTGGTCACTTTATGCTTGATTTTGCCTAGATTTTGCAAATTTTTGACCCAAACCAGGGTCGGGTCTGGTTTTTTTGGGATTTTGATCATTCTCATACCTGTTTTGGTCATTTAAAAGCTGCCTAGATGATCCACCATGCCTTGAACTGAGATTTGTTCATTTTGGTCACTTTATGCTTGATTTTGGCTTTGATTTTGTAACTTTTTGATGCAAACCAGGTCGGGTCTGGTTTTTTGGGGTTTTGATGATTCTCATACCTTGTTTTGGTCATTTAGGGGCTGCCTAGATGATCCACCATGCCTTGATCTGAGATTTGTTGATTTTGGTCACTGTATGCTTGATTTTGCCTAGATTTTGCAAATTTTTGACCCAAACCAGGTCGGGTCTGGTTTTTTGGGGTTTTGATCATTCTCATATCTTATTTTGGTCATTTAGGAGCTGCCTAGATGATCCACCATGCCTTGAACTGAGATTTGTTCATTTTGGTCACTTTATGCTTGATTTTGGCTTGATTTTGCAACTTTTTTGATGCAAACTAGGTCGGGTCTGGTTTTTTGGGGTTTTGATGATTCTCATACCTTGTTTTGGTCATTTAGGGGCTGCCTAGATGATCCACCATGCCTTGATATGAGATTTGTTGATTTGGTCAATGTATTGCTTGGTTTTGGCTAAAATCACACCGGGCGTTTGTTTGACTGCATTTTCCATCATTGTTATGCATGTTTAGGTCCAAAATACATTTTACCTTGTCCATATCAGGGGTTTTCTGGTTTTGGTCATATGGTTTTTGCGTTGCTTTTGGTTTCTAGTACCTGTTTCCGGGGTTTTGGGTTTAGTTGGTGAAGTGATGCCGTTGTGGCGTCGTTCGCTTTTGGTTTCAGGTTCGGGTAACTTTTTTTATGAACTTGATGGTGTTTGTTTGCAGTTTCACCATCCATTTGGCTATGATGATAAATGCCCATCAGCATAGATTGTAATTTTCATCTGACTGGTGCGTCCTCAACCCGATATCATTAGGTAGTTACCGGTGTTCCATGCCATGGTATCGGTTCATTGACATGCTTCAGATGCAATATGTCAATCAATACATACTGATCCAATTTACCTTCCAATTGTTGACCTTTTTTAGTATAAATTCATATTTTGATTTTCGATGTATTAAGGAATGCCTGCAAATCATCCGGTGAGTCGTATGTATGGGATCACGCCAAGGAAAATTATTCCTTGAAAACTTGATGAGTATTTGGCGTCTACTGGCGGAAGAAAGCAGCCAAGCAGCAGCATTTTGGACCTATGGGCCAATGAATTTAACGCACCAAATTTGGTGGTGTTCCAGCTCATGGAATCACTTTATATCAGAAAAAAGAGAGGATTAAAAAAAATTATAGGGGTTGGAAGGTATTACAAGCATGCACCGGCCTAGATGGATATGATCCTTGCTACGGATACAGTTGTATGCTCGGATGACACGTGGCAGAGTTTCGTCAAAGTAATCCAACTTTCTAATAGCAGTCTATAATAGTGTGTAGACTACCAACGCGACTAGTACAGGCAAATGTTCATCGTTTGATTTTTCAGGTTTTCAAGGAGTGTACCCATATCCGCTACGAGGGCCTTCGCAACAAGGAATTGTATTACAACGTTTTTGAAAAAACCAAGCAGCAGGTGCCTTGGGATTCGGATCTGTTACAATGGGAGGTGGAAGTACGCCATCGTTCGACTTTGATTTCTCCATGGACCAGTCCGGAACACATCCGATTTTAGAGGAGGAAATGAGTCCGAGCATTGGTGGCGGAGGCAGGCTAACACGAGAGGTGTTCCCGATGAAGCTAGTCCGTCACGGTCACGGGGGAGTGCTGGTAAGCGGAAACAAAGGGACGCGACGGATGAGATCACTTTCTCGGCCATGCAAGAAATCGTAACCTCATTTCTAAGGTCGCTCGCAATCGGCCACCAGTAACGACCAAACAAGCTAGATTGATCACATTTTGGACTGCATGAATATCATGAAGGAGATGAGTATTCCACAATATCAGAGAACGATAATGTGACACTACTTCGATGCTCATCCGCGGCTTCAGCGTCCATTCTGCCAGCTTGATGACGACGACCGAAGGGGCATTATTGCCTCAGTTGTGACCTCCCAGATGCCACCGCCGAGTTGATTTTTATGTTATCCATTCATTTTTTTTCCGTTTCATTTCAGTTAGACAAAATATTGAGAGTTTTTTTTATCCGTTTATTGGTGCCTTATTTACGTTTTATATGTATAAACATTTGGCCACTTTGTTTGCTAAGCGATTTTACGTTTCATGATTAGATAACATTGCGTGTTGTTAATTGCGTGTCGTTAATTATGGGTTTGTAACTAATAAAACAATTATAGGAATAAGTGGACACAATCAGAAAATATAGTAATTACATGTACGGTATGGTGTAATTAAATTGTATTTACGGAAAATTGATCTACAACAGGTAAAATAGTGCATTTATCTACGACAACAAAATAAAGAAATGAACGGGTTCGATTCCGCACCCCATCATGAGGAGGATGCCCAAGCCGCAGCAAACGAACAACGCAACGATGACGATATGCTTGCAATGGCAGTGGTAGCCGTGACAAATAATAGGCGTAACAGGCAACGAGTTCCACAACCAATGCATAATTCAAGCCTAACTGGTAGCATGCGTGTGGAGGAGATATTAAATGGCCATGAAGACATAATTCAAGGATTGATCAGTATGAAATCAGAAACCTTCAGAGTACTAAGTAACCTATTAGGTAGTCGGGAGTTATTGACGCCAACTTATAACATGAATGTGAACGAGCAGTTATTCATTTTTTTAGTCATTTGTGCACAAGGCGCTACAAACCGACACGTTTCGTATTTATTCCAGCATTCTAAAGAAACAACTTCACGTTGGTTCTTTAAAGTGTTGAAGGTTATTTGTGCGTTGAAGGACGAATTCATCCGACCACCTGACTACACGGCGGTGCAACATTTGATTCTTGAGCATACGGAAAATATCGGCCATGGTTTGACGTACGTTATCGATGTCAGCTAAGCACAATATCGTACGGTAGGGCTTTAATAACAAGCTCTTACTGTAGATAGGTACGCATATTGAATATTCTAATGTTCATGCAGGGTTGTATTGATGCTATTGATGGGACACACGTCCCATGTGTCCCAAGGCGCGAAAATGCTGACGGTTGGATTAATCGTAAAGGGTTTCACTCACAGAATATTAGCGGCATGTTCGTTTGACATGAAATTCACATACATGTTGGCCGGGTATGAGGGATCATGCCATGATGCTAGAATGTTGGACGAGACAATAGCATTCCATGGTTTCCCAATACCCCCACCAGGTAATCGTAATTATAATATTATTGCAGTATTTACATATACGAAATTAGGTAAAAAATATTGGGTTTCTCTTCATATTGTGATGTTTATTTTGCAGGAAAATTTTACTTCGCAGATTCGGGCTACGCTAATAAGGATTGTTTCCTGAGCCCATTTCGACGGGAGACGTATCATTTACCGGAATATTGAAGACGTCATGCCGGGCTAGGCAACCGCAGGGAGGTATTTAACTACACGCATTCTTCACTGCGGAATTACATTGAGCGAACATTTAGTGTCTGGAAGGCAAGGTTTAAAATACTTAGATGCATCAACAGCTATCCAATGGAGAAACAAGTCATGATTCCCGTGGCGTGTGCGGTTGTGCATAATTTCATAAGGATGGTGCAGATTAGGGACCCATTTCTAGAAGATTATGTAGCTGATTGCATGCCTGTACGTGGGAACGTCGACGTTAACGCGGATTATGTGTTGGACGACGGGGTAGATGATACTGGGCCCAGTACAAGAACGCAGCATGGTGGCTCGAGTACGGGTGCGATGAATCAGATGAGAGAAATGATTGCGGATGATATGTGGGAACGATACCAATCATATCTATGGTATAGAGCCACGTGAACGCAAGCAACTTCTCTAATTGCGTCAGAGTCGAAATGTAATTGTTACTTTTTTTATGTAATTTATATTACAAACAATGTACATTTTGTTGGTGTATAATATTACAATAAAAAGAATTTTGCGACATCTTTTGCTGTCTCAAGTTGATTGGTTTTATTAATTCAGCGTATTGTCATTTTCCCAATTTTCTTTACTAAAACATACGATAGAATGTTAAAAAAATTAAAAAAATTATTCCGCTCATTTTCTTAACATCCAAACAAGGCCCTTATTTTTTTAATTTTTTTTTCAACTTAAACTTTTTACCAAACACAACTCAACTTAAACTTTTTAACTTAAACTTTTTCACCAAATACTCAACTCAACTTAAACTTTTCAACTCAAACTTTTTACCAAACACTCAACTTTTAAACTCAACTTAACTTAACTCAAACTAAACTTAAAAATCTTAACTCAAATTTGTGAACCAAACATGTCCTATTATAGCCTCATTCTGTCTACATGGCAAGCTGACAAATTTTAAAACTTGTGGGCCCACTCAAAGTGTAAAAGGATTGAGAACCCCTCGGGACCTTTCAAAATCAATCCTTCCATATGTACGCGTAAATTTGCACTGTGAAATAAACAAATATAAATTAAAAATGTTATGGCAAATTACTCATTTAGACATAAATTTTTAAGTTTGTGTAACTTTAATCTCTTTTTTTTTTTTTTTTTTTTTTTGTAATTTGAATATGCTAAATTATTAAAATATTATTATAATATTTTCCATTATTTGGACATAATCAGTCAGTAATTTGGTAAAAAAAAAATATTTATTAACGGATTCCGTCTAAAAATTAACGAAAAATTATTATAAAAATATTTTTTTATAATTTAGGATCATTCGACAACAAAAAATTAAAGACCAAAATTCTTAAAACAAAAAGTTTATGGACTAATTTAGCAATTTATCCGAAAAGTTATTTCAAGAAAATCTAATGGTTATTGTACCCCTTATAAATAAATATAAAATCTTACCTTGATTTACTTCTAATATCAAATAAGAAAATGAACAATCATCATCTTCTTTTCTAAAAAAACCTTTGAATTTACCCTCCAAAAAAAAAAAAAAATCTCAATATTTGCTTTTCCTTACAGTTCCCTTCTTTGGATACTCTATTCATCCTTTCACCATTATATTCATCTAACCAAACAGGAACCCTAATAGAGAGAAGAAAAAGATTAAAAGAAGGAAGAAAGAGGAAAATAGTAATTTTTTTTTTTGAAATACTTATGATAAGTAGTATATCTAAAAATGTTTGAGATAAATAGCATATTCACAAAAAATCAGTATTTACGAAATAAATTCGTGATAAAATTATCTTAAAATATTCTCAGAGATACAAAATAGTTGTGATGAAATATCATATCTATGATAAATAATTTATGCACGAAGGTATATTATGATAAAATTTATCTTAAAAAATTCCAATAAATAAATAATATAGCATAAATATGTTATTTATCTTAAATAATTTTGGCATAAATATGTTGTTTATTTACCGTATTTTCTCAAAAAAAAAAAAAAAAAAGTAGTAGTGGTAGTAGTAGTAGGGGTGGCAATTCGTGTCACGTGTCGGGTTCGTGTCGTGTTAGAGCCGTGTCGATTTTTTTTTCCCCCGACCCGAACACGACCTAGCGACACGAACACCGCGACACGAACACGACACGAACCCGTCACGGGTGGACACGACACGACACGAAATTGACCGCGGACACGAAATTGACCCGCAACACGAAATTGACACGAAAATTGACACGAAATTGACACGAAATTGACTCGCGACACGAATTGACCCGAACTTGAACCGCAACACGAAAATTGACCCGAACTTGGCCCGAAATTGACACGAAATTGACAGAAAAGTGACACGAAAAAAATCGGGTCCACCCGAACCGACCTGTTTTTTTTTCGTGTCAATTTTTCCCAACCCGAACACGACCCGCCACCTATTTTTCCAAACCGAACCCGTGAAATTCGTGTCATTTTCGAATCGTATCGTCGTGTCGCGACCCGTATTGTCACCCCTAAGTAGTAGTGGGAGAAACCTAACCACAGGCCTATAGCTCTAGTGGACATGGGCCTAAATATCGAAAAAGCCCATATGAAGATGTTGTCCGTATTCGGTTGAGTCAGAAGGCGGTGAGAATTTGCCGGAAGGTCTTATATAGTAGTACGTGAGTGACGAGCACGGAAAACCTCCCAGGTCAAACACGTGTCGTTTATCAAAACGCCATTTGCTTTCCCAAATTTCCTTTGGCCCCAAGGCAAGAGTCCCTTCTCCCCCCCCACTATAAATACATACCCACTCTCTTCCACTCCTTTATTATTCCCTCTCTTCCGCTACTGGGTCCGTCTCTCAATAGCCAAACCGCAAGTAGAAAATCAAAAAGAAAAGAAAAATATCTCCTGATTCTACACTAACCCAGCAGCAGAAAAAAAAAAAAAAAAAAAAAAAAAAAAAAAGGAAAAAGAAAATTTTCTCATCTGAATATCCCCACTGATCAAGTTCCGAAAGTTTAACATCTCGTATCGGGTAATTTTCTTTTTCTTTTTCTTTCTCTCTTCTGATTTTAGGGCACTAAAAATTTTATTTTTATTTTCCCATTTCTTCCGATAATAGAACAAATTAATCGAGTAATATAATTTTTTTTATATTATAGTTTTTCTGTTTGATTTGATGCGATTGGAACTGCAGAATGAATGTTAGGGTGTGAATGAAAAATCCAATTGATTAGAAATTTCGTTGTGTTGCAGTTGATTGGCATTCCATTTGTTGGTATTTTTTTCGCACATTCAAACGGTTTTCGAGTCCGTTCTGTTTCAACCCGGTGGCCGTGGAGACGAGCTTCGGAGGCTCGGTTTCGAAGAACATGAGTGATAATGTCGGAGTGAGCGAAGGGATAGCAGGCCTGCTAGGATCGCTTCTCACACTGCCCGTCAAGAGTGGGTTCCTAGAGGGTCGCCCACCGTTACCGTTGTGAACCTGCCTTCGAGCTCGAATTCAAACCCGACCGGCAATGGTGGAAGGGATTCTAATTCTAACCATGGCTCCACAGCCGCTCAGAGTCGTTACAGAGGGAATAGTAATGGTGCTGGTTTACGGGGTCAAGTGAATCGGCCGACCAATCACAGGAGGGAGAGAGATGAGACTCAGGAGAGGAGTACAAACAAGGATGTGAGGGTTTCGAAAGATGCAAATTTGCCTCAGCTTGTGCAAGAGATTCAGGAGAAGCTGATGAAGGGGGCCGTTGAGTGTATGATTTGTTACGACATGGTTCGGAGATCCGCAGCCATTTGGTCTTGTTCGAGCTGCTACTCAATTTTCCATCTGAATTGTATCAAGAAATGGGCTCGAGCGCCCACCTCTGTTGATCTGTCTGTGGAGAAAAATCAGGGGTTTAATTGGCGTGTCCTGGAGTCAATCTGTGCAGCTCACATCCTCGAAGGAGATTCTGTATATGTGCTTCTGTGGCAAGAGGCCTGACCCACCTTCCGACTTGTACTTGACTCCCCATTCGTGTGGGGAGCCTTGTGCCAAGCGGCTTGAGAGGGATTTTCTTGGTCCTGGAGAGAAAGAGGAGGATCTTTGCCCTCATATTTGTGTGTTGCAGTGCCACCCAGGTCCGTGCCCACCTTGTAAAGCATTTGCCCCTCCTCGTAAATGCCCTTGCGGAAAGAAGACGATTACAACGAGATGCTCTGATCGAAAGTCTGTTCTTAGTTGTGGTCAAGTCTGTGATAAGGTTCTTGAATGTGGTCGTCATAGGTGTGAGCGGGTTTGCCACTTGGGTCCTTGTGACCAGTGTCAAGTTCAGGTTAATGCTTCCTGTTTTTGTAAGAAAAGTTGGAGGTTGTTCTTTGTGGTGACATGACCGTGAAGGGAGAGGGTGAAAGCGGAGGATGGGGTCTTTTCATGTGCTTCTCTTTGTGGGAAGAAGCTTAACTGCAATAATCATTTCTGCAGCGAAATTTGCCATCCAGGTTCCTGTGGAGAGTGCGAGTTGCTGCCGAGCAAGATCAAGACATGTCATTGTGGGAAAACAGTCTTGGAGGAAGAACGACAGAGTTGTTTAGATCCAATTCCTACCTGTTCAAAAATATGCAAGAAGCCCCTTCCTTGTTCGAAGCATTATTGCGAGAGGTGTGCCATGCTGGTGATTGTCCCCCTTGTTTGGTTAAAGTCACACAAAAATGCCGCTGTTCATCAACTTCTAGATCTGTGGAATGCTATAGAACTACTTCAGATGAGACATTTACTTGTGATAAGACTTGTGGGCGTAAGAAGAGCTGTGGAAGGCACCGTTGTAATGAGCGGTGCTGTCCTCTCTCTAATTCGAGCAGCACCTTCTTGGGAGATTGGGATCCACACTTTTGCTCCATTTCCTGTGGTAAGAAGCTAAGATGTGGCCAACATTCTTGTGAATCTCTTTGTCACAGTGGTCATTGCCCTCCTTTGCCTCGAGACCATATTCACTGATTTAACTTGTGCATGTGGAAGAACTTCAATACCTCCTCCATTGCCTTGTGGGACGCCAACCCCTTCTTGTCAACTCCCGTGTTTGGTACCTCAGCCTTGTGGGCATTCATCTTCCCACAGCTGCCACTTTGGAGACTGCCCCCCTTGTTCCGTGCCTGTAGCAAAAGAGTGTATTGGCGGGCATGTGGTTCTTAGGAACATTCCTTGTGGGTCAAGGGACATTAGATGTAACAAGCTCTGTGGGAAGACTAGGCAATGCGGTATGCATGCCTGTGGAAGAACTTGTCACCCGGCTCCTGTGATGCTCATTCGGGAACTGAACCAGGTTTAAGATCTTCATGTGGGCAGACATGTGGTGCTCCCAGGAGAGATTGCAGGCATACATGCACTGCACCTTGTCACCCCTCCTCTCTTTGTCCCGATGTACGGTGTGACTTCCCTGTGACAATCACTTGTTCTTGTGGCCGGATAACAGCAAGTGTTCCATGTGATGCGGGAGGCAACAATGGTGGTTTTAATGGTGATACTGTATATGAAGCTTCGGTCTTGCAGAAGTTACCGGTTCCACTTAAACCAGTAGAAGCGACTGGTAAGATACCACTTGGACAGAGGAAGCTTATGTGTGATGATGAATGCGCAAAGTTGGAGCGGAAACGGGTTCTTGCAGATGCTTTTGATATATCAACTCCAAACTTGGATGCTCTTCATTTTGGCGAGAGCTTTGCTGTTTCTGAGTTGCTGGTAGACCTCTATAGGCGTGACCCAAAATGGGTATTGTCCGTGGAGGAGAGATGCAAGTATCTAGTGCTTGGCCGGAGCAAAGGAACTACAAGTGGTCTTAAGGCCCATGTTTTCTGTCCAATGCTAAAGGATAAGAGAGATGCGGTCAGGGTAATTGCTGATAGGTGGAAGCTCACTGTAAGTGCTGCTGGCTGGGAGCCAAAGCGTTTCATTGTTGTTCACGTTACGCCCAAGTCAAAAGCTCCGCCTCGTGTTCTTGGGGTAAAGGGCACCACCACCGTGAATGCACCCCATCATCCTGCATTTGATCCTTTGGTAGACATGGATCCCAGGCTTGTTGTTTCTTTTCCAGATCTGCCTAGAGATGCAGATATAAGTGCCTTGGTTCTGAGGTTTGGCGGGGAGTGTGAGCTTGTCTGGTTGAACGACAAGAATGCATTGGCTGTGTTTCATGATCCTGCTCGTGCAGCAACAGCCATGAGGAGGTTGGATCATGGATCGGTATACCATGGGGCTGTTCTGGTTCAGCCAGCTGCTGGTGCCACATCGTCCCTGGGAACCAACGCATGGGGAGGAACGGGAATGGCCAAGGGTAACCCATGGAAGAAAGCGGTGGTTCAGGAATCTGGCTGGAAAGAAGATTCTTGGGGTGGTGAAGAGTGGTCATCTGGTGGCTCCACCAATGTGCAGGCATCTGTTTGGAAGAAAGAAGCGCCACTTGCTGCCTCGTTAAATCGATGGAGTGTTCTTGATCGTGAAACGGCTTTGAGTTCTTCATCTGCATCTGTTGGAGTTAAGGTTTTGGCGAAGGAGGCTGCAGGTAGGAGTGGCACCACGCCTTCAAATTTGGCATCTAGCACGAGTGTTCTGAATCCACCAGGGCAGCACACGGGAAACATTACCGAAACGGATGGTTCTGAAGTCGTAGATGATTGGGAGAAGGCTTATGATAACATAACGTGAGACTTTCCCAACAAAAGAAAATTTTACTCAAGTTTGATGTTTTGGGATAATTTCTTTTTGGTTCATGGACAAGGGTACGAGACATATTACAGTCTGGTAATCCCCTTTGGTTCTTATTTCGGCTTCTTTTGCTGCAACAGGGCATCGATTTTTCTTTTTGTTTGGATTTAAATATCATGCTTTTATCACATCTTCCACTTGACTGGTCGATGTTTTGTTGGTAATTTTCTCAAATCAACAAGCCTGCTGTAAGAATTGGCGTAAGACTGAGTCTGTACTTGCTGTTCTGCTGTGTGGAACAGCATTCTTTTGTAAATTTGAGCTTTGTTTATATATTTGCAACTTTGGGAGGTCTTAAAATGATATATATATATATATATATATGAATATACACATACACATCGTACTCTCTCTCTCTCTCTCTATAAATATATATCTAGATATGTATTTATCTCGCCGACCATTTCTGGCTGCCATTTACGAAGATATGTCTTTTGAATTGGGCGGGAGGGGACAAAGCAAATATATTTTTTTATTTTCCTAATTTTTGTTTTTTAATCTATAGATGATTAAACATTGTTATATCAACATTGTTCATATTACTATTATATATTGCCCATTTCATGGGCAGCTTTCGTCAAGTAAAGCAAGCTTCCTATTTATTATTATTATTATTATTATTATATTTTTAAGTAATTGGAGAAAACAATCTATTTCCACCATGTTTATATAGTTGCCGCATGTATTTCAGCTTCTCTAAATCTAAAATGTCCTTGTACAAATAGCGGCATCTCAAATGCCTTTTTTTTTTTTTTTTTTTTTGAACATATTACGTCAAAAAACAAAATTGGCAACCCACCAAAAATGTCACTTTAACGTCGTCGAATTTCATATTATTAGATTACTCCTCTTTTAACACACTCATCTGAGGTAGGGTGAAGACAGAGAGAGAGGAGTCATTAAACAATAATAAGATTAAATATAATAAAGCAAATCTTACCTTGGGTTTTGTTTTGTTTTTGTTTTTTTAAAACTTAAAGTGAGGGATTCTAGTCTAGTGGTAAAAATTGATGTGTAATTACTCTCAACGACGGAGTCAAGATTTTGATTTTGACTCAGGGGACATAAATTAAGAATATGAAAAATGTTTTTGAACTCTCAAACATTCAATCTCAATATTATGTAATACAGTTTGCTCAATTTTTTCATACATGATGTAAACTTTTTTAGAAGTTTATTTATTTATTTATTATTCTCTTGGGAGTTCAATTTAGTTTAAAAAAAAAAAAAAGTAGTACCTTTAAAAAGAAAAAAAAAAGAGATTTTAATGCGCATTACCGTTTTCTTGCGAGAGTGTTAACGTGCACCCTTACGTTTTCTTCGCTTGTTTAATAAAATACGAACATCGATACTGTTTCAAATAACCTCATAATAATACCAAAAAACTTTATCTCGATTACAAATAGATTTCACCAATGAATTATGATGAAGCACATAAGGGGGTAAAATGTGTGTTAAATTCCAACGTTCTAAGGGTGGAGGGAGGTATGGCCGATGGGTTCCAAATCTATAACTTATATAAAAATGATGGATGCAATTAAAAACAACCTATGTACTTGCTAGCTTTTTTCCTTCTAATCCAATCTCTAATTGACATGTGTCTAATTTTTTATTTTTGGTAATTGAATCTAAGGTTCCGTTTGGAGTTCAAGTTTAAACTTAAGGTTTAAACTCAAATTTTTATCTTTTTCTGAAAAAGTTTTTTGTCTTTTCTGAGAAAGTTTTTGTCTTTTCTAAAAAGTTAACAAAAATTACTATTCAAACTTAAAAATTTTAACTCAACTCAAACATCAAACACCCCCTAAGAATTGATTGTTTAGTTTGGTTTCTATAACCAGTTTAGTTTGGTTTGTACGACCATAAAATTGATAACTGTATTTCTATAATAACTATGTATTACATTTGTAACTGGTTTTAGGATTCTTTTTTATTTGATTTGGTTTCAATAACTAATGGCTTGTTTGGTAACTAAGTTCAATTCCAACTAAATTATACTTTTTCATCTCAATTTTTATTTTTTTCTAAAAAATCAATAAAGTTTATAACTACTTTTTAAAAAGTTAACTCAACTCAAACTTAAAAATTTCAACTCAACTCATTCACCAAATACCCTCTAAGTTTCTTTTCCTTTACACGTGTTGAACTAAGAAAAAAAGAGACAAGCCACCACATTTAATTCGAAGTCCAAATAACTGCTCTTCCAACTTTGTGCCGGTCCCATTATTTTCTTTATACCACTAAATCTCTTTTTTCAGCTCACTAAGGGCCTGTTTGGTGCACAAGTTCAGTTTGAGTTGAGTTGAAATTTTTAAGTTTGAATAGTAATTTTTGTTGACTTTTTCAGAAAAGACAAAAAATTTTTTGAAAAAGATAAAAAACATGATAAAAAAAATACAGTTTAATTTAAACCAAACTTACTATCCAAACGGGCCCTAATTTTTTTATACCCAAATTCCAGCCCAAATCCAAACCTCCAACCATTTTCTTTTTTCACTTTTTTTTTCCCCGTCTTTTTCTCCTGCCTCCCACCGTCCCAAGCTGGAGTCAAAACCCATTTGTCAAATAATTGATATCAGTATCTCTTCTCGATCTCTCTCTCACGCCTTTCACTATTTCATCTCTTCCCGTTTCTTCGTATTTCTTCTCTCTCTTTTTCCAATTGATCTAAATATTTCATCATGTTTTTGTTTGAAGTTAGTTGAGATCGATTCAAACGTATATCATACTTTCAGATTTGGTATGCTATTTTTTTGTTTTTGTTTTTTTGTTTTTTTTTTTCTCTCTTCGTTCTTCTTTTTTCTTATTCATAAATGTTATTCAGTGATTTGATTTTTTTTTCTTGATAATTTGTAGATTTGGATTGATAATATTAGTTTGGATTCTGAATATTAATTTGATTTTGTTGGAAGAAATATATATATTTTTTATTTAATTTTTTTTTAACATGAAGGATAGTGAAGTTAAACCCTTTTTTTTTTTTTTTAAAGATTTTTTTTGTCTCTATTTTTAGTCTCTATTGATAAAAGAAGGACACTGAAAAGGATTTTGTCTCTATTTTAGCAATATTCTTCATCATAATTACTCATTTTTAAATTAATTATATATATAGACTTAAACATATATTTACATATAAATAATTTTACAATAAATTAATAAACTTATTAAATAATCCGGCACGTGCATTTGCACGTCACCTAGTAATATAAAAATTGAGGAAAGAAAAGGTCAATAATAAAAAAAAAATAATAAATATTTGGTCTAAATTTTGAAAACTCAGATACTACCTATAGTTTTTTCTCCCTATGATATAATGCTTTACATCTTTGTTCCTTGAAGTTATTTTAATATCTACATTTACATAATTTTCTTAAAATCCTTCAATTTCATCCTATCTATTTTTTTAAATAATCATATTTTAATTTTAATATCCCAAACCAATCAAAATCAACTATACTAATATATAATTTCATAATATTTCGAATTATAACTGTTAAAGTTAAATTGAACTTTTGTAGAAGCTTAGCTTATGTACAAAAAAAAAAAAAAAAAAAAAAAAAAAAAAAAAAAAAAGATAACAATGGTGAAAAAAACTTAAGATTGTACTTTTAGTTCAAACATTTGAGTTCTGAAAAAAAAAATATATATATATATATATATATATATATAAACTGGCTCTGTCACCATGAACAACGAGTTTATGTATAATAACATTTTATTGATGACATAATTCTATTAATATGATTAATAACCACTATAAAGAAATTAGAATGTTTTAATTTCCACTTCTTAGTAGGAAAGTAAATATTATTATAATAACGTGATGAAAGCAACAAAAGAAAAAAGTTGAGAAAGTTGGCTGCCATGATCAATCACTTGACGTGTGGGGGGCTTCCTACTTGGAAAACAATCCCAAACGGAAACGCATATGATTTTGATTTCCATATCAATAATTTTAACTCTTTTGGAATCTTCATTTCCGTTGAAGTTTTTTTAGGCGTTTTTTTAAAATCTATTTTCTTTAAATATAAATTTTTATTTATTTTTTGCATCGAATATAAAATTAATTTTATTATATATATATATATTTTAATTTTGGTTTTTCATTTTAAAATCTTAAACTTCATAATTTTTTTAATTTAAAATCGAAATGAATTAAATTTTTTTGAATTGTATAAAATAACGAAAATAAGGAAACAACGTCAACATTTTTTTTAAAAAACATTTTAAGTTTTTAAACTTTTTTATTATGATTATTCATTTTCAATTAAAAATATATTTTTAAAGACTAAGGATCCGTTTAGTGATCAAGTTCGGACTGTACTTTTTCATCTCAGTTTTTATTTTTTTTTTTAAATTTTTTTGTTTTTTCTGATAAGTCAACAAAATTTCATCTCAAACTGTATTTTTTCATCTCAAACTCATTCATCAAACGGATCCTAACTAATTTTCAATTAAAACATTTCCAAATCTCTAATTTGAGGTGGTGTTCCAAACATCCACCTAAGTATATTTCATATTATCTGACAGAAAACAAATTTCTAAACAGTGGAATCATTTTTAATCAAATATATTTGCAAAGCTCTAATTTTAGGTGGTATTCTAAAATCTTGTAGTATTCTAGAAGCCCCGTTAATCATGTTTTAGATTATTTATCTTTTCTCCCAAAATAAAAGAAAGAAAGAAAGAAAAATAAAATAAAAATAAAAAATAAAAAGGACCGTAAATGAGTAGAAAATGACAGATTAGTCTTCAGAATCACACCAAGTAGTCGTTCTCAGTCCAGCGTTTCCCTCCCTTCGCTTGCCGTCCCCTTCTCTCCATTTTCATTGCTTTCTTATTGTGAAGTCCGTCCATAACGCTTTGGGAATTTCGTTTTCTTGTTACAATACTTCTTTTTTCTTTTTATTTTTTTTTTCTCAATTTCCATGATTCACACTTCCTTTTAGGATTTGGGTTTTATTGTTTTTTTCTTGTAGTTCTGAATGTTCATTCTCAGAAATGGATCCTCAGCTGAGTCCCATTGTCTTCACTCATCCATTCAAGGTAATCTTGTTTGTTCTTTGTCACTGTAAATATTTATCAGTATATTTTTGACTGTTGAGTGTTTTAATCTTTTTTTTTTTTCGATTATTAATTATTCATTTTTTAATTCTGTTTTAGCAGTTTTGCTTCTTCTACTTTCAGTTCTTGTTTAGATTAATGAGGGTATTATGATCTGAGCTTGTGGGGTTATGACCCTTTTAGCCAAATTGTTAATATCTGATTAAGAATGCAATATCTGTGTGAACCAGATCTTGAAGAATTCTGTTAACTAACCAAATCATAGTTTTATAAATGCATCCCTCATTTCCTTCTTGGATGTTCTTAAAGAGGAAAAAAAAAAAAAAAAAAAAAAGGAAAGAAAGGGGTTTAGTATCCTTTTGGAAGAGCACTCTCTGGATATTTATTATGCAAGGTTAGAATGACATCTTGTACTAATAGAATTATTTATTTACTTTGTAAGTCTATTTATCTTATTACCTAATTCTTGAAGCGTTTATCTTTTACGGTTTGAATTATGAGTTGATTGCTGGTAATAGGAAATTTGTTTTCAACACTCTGCAAATCACAATGATTTTGACAATATAATTTGTTGCACTAATTAACACTTGATTACTAGTAACTAGGATAACTTATCAACTATTGCAGAGATTTTAATGTATGATTTTGAAAGAATTGGCAATTGTGTTAGATACAATCAATGTATATTTGTCTTCTATGTTAGCTACAATGAATATGTGCCTTTAATATGTTGTCCAATATTAAAATGTTAGTTGACCACCACTATTGCTCTAAGGTCATTCCATTTATGAGCAGAGCAAGGGGGCATCGCTAGGCCCCAGCTTTGCATAGAGATAAGGGGTGGGCCCCACACTTGGGTGGCACCCACCCTCTATCTGTAGTGGAGTTGGGGCATCGTGAGCCTCTAGCTCCACATAGATATAAGATGTGGGCGAGTGGGCCCCAGACGTGGGTGCGCTCCACCCTCTATATGTTGTGGAGCTGGGGAATTTCTGACACAACGGAAACCTACACATGACTCACGAGCCCAGACTGATGTGTAGTGTTCCTTTTATTTTCAACTAGATATTTAGATCTTCAATTTGATAATTTGTTTGTCTTCCATCATTGTAAATCAATTTTTTTTTTTACTCATTCAAATTGATTAGATGCAAGTGCTGCATTTGTGATTAACTTGTGATCGTAATGCAACAATGTACAGAGTGAGACTTGGAAGCATACACTTCTTTTCTCATTTCAAAGCCTTGGAGTGCTTTACGGCCAATTAAGTGCTGCTCCTTTATATGTCTTTGGGACAGTTCCTCCAAAAGATTTTGTATCAGATGAGACTGCCTATGGCCTATTTTCTTTCATCTTTTGGACAATGACCATCATTTCCTTACTAAAGTATGCCCTTATAGTACTCAGGGCTGATGATGATGGAGAGGGTAATTGTCTTTATGCTGTGTAACCATGCGAATTACTCTGCCAGGATTAGTCTTGAATAATTATTTTCTTTCTTTAACACATTCTTGTAGGTGGTACTTTTGCTTTGTACTCAATCTTGTGCAGGCATGCTAAGGTAGGTCTGCTTCCAAATGATAGAAGTGCAAATGAAGTTATGAATTATGAGGCAGGAAGTCCTTTTAAGGTCAAGGTGGAATCAAGGGCTAGAAGGGCTATTGCAAAACATAAAAGTAGCCATTATCTGATGTTGTTCTTGGCTTTATTCGGTTCCTGCATGGCAATTGGCGATGGGGTTCTTACTCCCGCTCTTTCTGGTTAGGCAGTCATTTATTTGCAGCAGAAATAGGATCTCCTATGTTCAACTTCGACAATTTTTTCTTTTTCTGTTTCCTTTTCCAGTGTTATCGGCTTCATCAGGTTTTGGAAGATCCTTGTCTCATATTAAATGTAAGAGTTATTGGTAGATTGAATAAGTTATAAGGACGCTGTTAATCATCTCTTCCTCATTTGTCTTTTATTTTGTGGTTCCTACCAGTTTCATCTCGGGAAAGTGAAGATAAGAAAATATCCAAAGCGCTAAAAGAATGTGAGTACATCATCTGAGTCTATAATTTAAGTTAATCTTCACAATAATTTTATTTTCTCTCACTGTTTTCCTATGATGTTTAGTCTAATTGGCGATTGATGCGGTTTTGTCTGCCTAAGCTCTGTGCTTCTGGGTTGTATGATTCATATCCATTGTTAATAGTTTTCCTCGCATCTATCAGAAATAGTCATTCGGGAAATGAAAAAAGTTGCCATCTGTTACAAATATATCTCAGCATTTATGCGAATAAGATTACAAGCATTTTTTTTTAAATTTATTGTCAGTTAATGTTAAGGATACTTTGAGTTTGGAAAAATTGATCGTGTCATCTGGTTGTTTTCTATGTAGATTACGCCCTATTAGAAACTTGTAATTTCATTGTTGTTTTCCTTTTCCTTTTTAAGAAGTATGAAATATGTTAAAAAGGAGAAAAGAGGGGAAGAAAGATGGAGGAAGAAAGACGAAAGGTTCAGCAACCTAGCAAGCAGAAATATGCCAAAAAGATTAAACGACATTCCCCCAGTTATGAAAAATCACGGAAAAGGAAGTTTATAATCTCCTTAGTAGTAGAGACCTTGGACTGTATCCCTCGAAATTTTCACATCCTCAGACTATTTTGAAAAGTACGAGTGTGTGGGAGTTTTAACCATTATGCAGAGTCCGCATGTTCTGAAAAGTAAACCGTGCATAATTTTAATTTGACCTTGAACTTACTGATGAATATATGCAACATATCAAGTTACCACATTCATCTTGTAAACAGAACTTCTATATTTTGTCAGTTTCTTATATTTATGTATCACTCTTGCGGATTTTTCCTTATTTCTTATTCTTATTTTCATTTTTTTTTAATTTTTATGGAAATGGTAACAGATGTACCAGTTCCTGTTGCATGTGCCATATTGGTTTGCCTTTTCATGCTGCAGCACTATGGAACTCACAAGATCGGGTTTATCTTCGCTCCGATTGTCATCATCTGGCTTTTATTTATTAGTGGAGTGGGTATATATAATATTTTTCACTGGAACCAACACATCTTTCGCGCAATGTCCCCTACTTACATGTACAATTTTGTCATCAATACCCATGTTCATGGTTGGAGGTCATTAGGAAGCATCATTCTGTGTGTTGCAGGTATGTTTCCGTTATGGCCTAAGCTGTGATATCCGAGTCTTCATTATTATTATTATTATTATTTATGTAAAAGAGTATGGTTTTTCTTTCAATTAAGTTTGTTTACATCATGAGATGCTGTAACTTTCACAGGATCGGAAGCAATGTTTGCAGGTCTAGGTCATTTCTCAAAGAAGTCAATCAAGGTATTTGATATGCAATGCTCCATTATAACGATTACATTTAAGAGTTATAAATAACTTATAGATGGTGTACTCTCATTGCAGATTACATTCATATGCTTAATTTATCCCGTTCTTGTTTTATGCTACGCCGGTCAGGCATCATATATATCAAAAAACATGCATGTTGAAGATTTTAATCATCTCGGTGAATCTGTGCCTGGTACGTCTTGTATACTTCCTTAGAATCTGTTCAAAGAGGCTCCTGTGAATCTAACGCTTTGAAACATGGAAATAACAGGACATCTTCGCCATGTGTTTGTGGCATTATCCCTACTTGCTTCAGCTGTAGGAAGCCAGGCAACCATAACAGCTAGTTTTTCTATCATTAACCAGTGCCTGGCGCTCGATTGTTTCCCAAGGGTTAAAGTTATTCATACGTCAGATAAGATTCACGGCCAGGTCTATATTCCTGATATTAATTGGCTATTAATGGTGCTTTGCCTCAGTGTCACTATTGGTTTTCATGACATTATGAAAATTGGGAGCGTGACAGGTAATGTCTCTTAGCAACGTCTCTATTTGTGACATATTCTAAGATTGCATTGCTTAGTGTTTTTTATTAAATTTTATTACCAATAAAAAACCGAGAGCACGTATTCAGTGAACTGTCCAGATGATATATTGTAATATATCTGCTTGGGTGAGTAGAATTGACGAAGTAGTCATGACATTATTGGCAAATCTCTTTCTCTACTGAAATTCGTAAGGACTTCAGGGTTATGAACGATGTTGGTATTTTTAAAGTAAACTGCGGTTTCTTTTGTTCTAATTATATTTTTATTTTGTATTTTGAGACTCTACGAGTCTTTTTCAATCTTGGCTGTTAAATCCCCTGCAGGTTTGGCTGTAGTCTCTGGAATGCTAGTAACTACATGTCTGATGTCACTTGTCATTGCTCTCTACTGGGAAAAGAATCTGCTTGAGTCTGTTTGCTTTCTTATATTTTTTGGCTTTGTCGAGGCCTTGTATGTGTCAGCATGTCTGTTGAACATTCACAAGGGAGCTTGGTATTTGGTTGTCCTTTTTGTGCTGTCATTTACGGTCATGCTTGCTTGGCATTATGGAACTATGAAGAAATATGAGTTTGATTTACAAAACAAAGTGCCTACAGAATGGCTCACTGATTTTAGTCCAGGACTCGGAGTTTCCAGAGTACCCGGAATTGGCTTTATCTACACTGATATAGTTACGGGAATCCCAGCGTTCTTCTCGCACTTCATTACAAATCTCCCTGCATTTCATCAAGTGCTGATCTTTGTGTCCTTCAAGTCTCTGCCGGTGCCTTATGTTCATCCCAGTAGGAGGTATCTTATCGGTAGAGTTGGCCCCAGAGAGTATAAGATCTACCGCTGTGTTGTAAGATATGGTTACCGTGATCATATCAGAGACACGGATGATTTTGAGGAGCAGATTATTCGTTCAATTGGAGAATTCATTTCGCTAGAAGAAAATGATTTTGAATCCCTGACTTCACCAGAAGGAAGAATGATTGTTGTTGGAAAGCCATCAATAGAAGGAAATGCTTTGGTTCCTCTTGATGAAACACAGTTGCATCATGGGCCTGAAATCTTTCCAAATGACGAAAATCAAAGGAGTCCCCCAGGTGAGATTTCTGAGCGAGGTTGTCATCCTGTAAAGATAAAGAAGGTCCGGTTCATGTTGCCTCCGGAGAGTCCTAATATGCGGGTCTCTGTTAGGGAGGAGCTACAAGAACTGATTGATGCACGGGAGAGCGGCACAGCATATGTCTTGGGACAGTCTCATTTGGTAGTGCGCGACGGTTCGAACTTCCTCAAGCGGTTCCTGATCATGACATATACTTTTTGCGATAAAAATTGCCGTGAACCTCCGGTGGCACTGAAGATCCCTCATGCTGCTCTTGTCGAGGTCGGTATGGTTTATACCATATAAACTGTTGAACTATGAACAGAATTATGTAACAGCTTGTACAGAAGGAGTGCATAAGAGAGAACAATATAAAAAAGTAACATATGTGACTAAAAGTACCACTTCATCTTATAGTTTACAGTCAAATATGTGGATTTTTGGGGAATAAACAAAAGTTAATTAAAGGAAAAAAAAAAAAAAGTTTATTATCATATTCTATGGCCCAGAGTTTATTTATGAGTCTGGATGCATCTTCGAAATATATATATTTTTAGTAGTGTTGTAATAGAAATTTACTTTTTTTCCCCTCTTGTGCAAGAAAATAATCCTATCTTGATCACAATGATATGATTTTGATTTTTCCTGTATTATGATAAGCATAGACATGATCATCAACCTTTTGTTGTGTTCGATGAATAACCGTCTTATGTTATGGTAGTCATTTATAAATCTACGTTTTCAGAAACATCTTAGTTGTGTTAGATTCATGTTCCACGAAAACGCTGCGAGAACACGGTAAGAACTGTCCCCAGTTTTAATGGATAGAAGTAGATCTTGCTGTTTTCGAAGCCTGTTCGGGATGTCGGATTGGAGAGGGTGATCACATTTCAGATTCAGATTACTGCATTATCTTCATAATGAAACCTACATAAATGATATAGCTATGAGAAAAATGAACCTTCAGTGGGTGCATTCGAATAAGTAGTAACATAGACTTTTGCGTTTTTATCTCGTCTTTATTTGTAATGTGGAATGTTTATGAATCCCGTTGCATTTTTCGTAAACCTGCATTAAACGATCAGTTATTGCAAACTAAGAACAACTTTTCCTTTTGAACTCAAGGCTACGAAAATACCTGAGCTGGGAAAGTTAATGATACTATTAAGTGTAAGATGATTATTAAAACTATTGTAAAATGTAAACTTTTAAGGTTCGATAGGTCCCACTTGTAATCATTATTTCTTATTTACCAGAATAGCACATGGGAAACTTTTAAGGTTCGTTAGGTCCCAACTCATGATTACCTAAAGTTAATTGTTCGGAAGATAAGTGCATCTCAAGTCCAGCTTCGTTGCTATACCTATGAAATTTGATCATATTTTTTACCAAAATAAACCCTTAGTAATAAGTACTAGTTTTTCATAATTTCAAAAGATGTTTCACATGCAACATATTTTTCACGGTTCTTTCAAAAAAAAAAAAAAAAAAATAAAATATATATATATATATATGTATTTTCACGGTGATGTCACCCTTGCCTCCATCGCTATCGCATCCGTTCCACTCCGCCACTCCACCAAATCCAACTAAGCCATGGGTTTCTTAACCGGTTTCCCACAGCACGCATGTATAATGATGAGATTTTGCTCAATAAGTACAAATGTAATCTCAACCGTCAAACTACATCCAGGATCATACAGTTCATTTATAACTTTACTTGACCAAGCTCAGGTTGGTCTGACGGTAATTCAATTTTCACTGTCATTATGCTCGATTCGTTAAGTGCGAGCATGCATATATTAAACTCATATCTGTAATTTCAACATTTCGGTAACATAGGCGATAAAAACATAATTTAATTGTAAACATAACAGTCAGTTCATATGCAATATCAATCATTCATAAACATGTTTCAATCATCAACAAAACAAGATTCCATGTTGTAGGTGAGGTTACCTACCTAAATTCTAAGTTAAGCAGTTTCAAACTATTTTACTCCTTTTATCCCCCAGCCAATACCACGTTCTTAATTAAATACTCTAATCTAGAGTGGATCCTAATTAAATACCTCTTGGATTTCCATACATAATTAAAGTAATTTAAATATATCTAAAATCGGTCTCACGTTCATATTAAAGTTTTACGAGTATTTGAACTTTCATCGATTTCTTACTCATTATCATTGTGAAAATGTAACTTAGGGCAATGTTCTTTATACTCTCTCCATTCTTTTCTCCCTAGATGATAGTCGAACTTGTAGGTATATGATTTAAAAAAAAAAATGCGAGGGACATCAACTCTAATCCTAACTTTTGAGTACCAACTTATAATGTAACATATAAGTTTATCTTGTTCTTTTATTGATAAGTGTTTAAAACATTATTACATTAATTGATTGCATCTACTACTAAAAATTTGGTAATTAAATTAGTATTCAAAATTGACATTATATTTGATGTCTCTAGCACTATTCTTTCATAAAATCACATATTTTACGTTTTTTCAAATGATCGCCTAGTCCAGTCCATGCAGATCATCCTTCCATACCTCAGCAACGGTAACATGCTCGATGTCAGGAGTAATAGTAAATTTATCGGTTAGTTTCAAGACATGAAGAAATGAATTAAATTATGGTTTCATGCTTAATTATATTTAATAGTTTGGGAATTTGATTTGCTCCCACAGTTTCTGTACGGACGACAAAAAGATTCAAGTTATAGAGTGTAAGAGGACCGTTTGAAACAATCATTTCTGACAGAATTTTGCCCTACAATTTCAGAACTTCTAGATCTACATTTCACACTCTATTTCTAAAAATTCATTGAATTCAAATTTCAAATGCCCACAACTTATTATTTCAAGTCGAAATAAGATAATTTTTTTTAAATCTCACAGAATCATGAAAGTAACGAAACGAGATTTGTTTTTTTTTTTTTTTTTTTCAAACACATTGTAACTTTTTACACTATTCTATATCATAATTTATTATCAATTCACACTTCAACCAAAGGTAATGGTTTGGTCCTTGTTTTTTTTTTTTTTTTTTGCCGAGATGACTCTAAATTCTTATTTTCTTAGCTAATACAGTTCTTTCCAACAAACTCTGTTAGAAATCTAACGGAATCTTGCTAAAATGATCAGTTGTCATAAAAAAGACTAAAATGTCCTCTCTCTCTCCCCTTCCCTCTCACAATCCCCTAGCACGAACCTACATCAGGGTTGCGCCGCCACTGCCCCACCGCACCCCCCCCCCAAACACCCACACCAACTTAGTCACACCCCCACCCTTGGCGCCCTCTCGCCCCCCCCCCCCCCCCCCCTCTCTCCCCCTCCCCCTCCCCCACCCTCCCTCCCTCTCGCAACCCCCCAGCACAAACCCAGACCTGGATTGCACCGCTGTCGCCGGCACCTCCCTATGACAACATAGTGGCACCCCCCACCCCCGCGCCCTCTCTCTTTCTCTCTCCCTCCCTCCTTCCCTCTTGCCCCCTCCCTCTCGCAAACCCCCCCGGCATGAATCCAGATCGAAGTCGCCCCCCCTTCCACCTAGTCACGAGCCCCTACCCCCCCACCGGAACCTAGATTGGAGTTGCCCCCCTCATCTTTGCCACCGTCAAGCCCTCTCCCGGAATCACCGATTTGGGTCCCCCCCATCTTCGAGCCTTCCCCCCACCGTCTTCGTCATCGCTGAGCTTGGCCTAAAAACCCCAACCCCCCCTCCCCCTACCGCCTTCGCCATCGCCGAGCTTGGCCTCAAAACCTAGACACTAAACTGGGGACCCCCCACCACTACCTGAGCACTTTGATCTTGGTTTCCTCCCAACCACCCCCATGGATCTAGGATATGAGGAGGGAGGGAGGGAGGGAGGGAGGGAGGGAGGGAGATCTGGGATATGAGGAGGGAGGGAGGGAGGGAGAGAGAGAGGGAGAGAGAGAGATTTTTATGATTTTTTTAATTTTTATTAAATTAATTATTAGTAAATTACTAAAATATCCTCTCATTTCGTTAGAAATTAATGGAATTGGACAGAAAGGACTATAATGGCCAACATTTTAAAAGTTCAGGGTCATCTCAGCCAAAAAAAAAAAAAATAACAGCGATCAAACTGTCACCTTTTAAAGAATTCAGTGACTATCTGGGTCAATTACTCAAAATATTATTAGCCTTTTATGAACATAGCTGGCTAGCTTTCATATGCTATTTATATAATATAATATTGGTAAGCCATTCGTCTCTTGCAATAATAAATATAGGACTACAATCTGAAAAATGTTAATAACAATACTTTTGATCTGGTTCACCTTTAGTGGTGTGTGCAAGGCCATACCAAAGAAAAAATAAAATGGTCCGTAGTTATAAGCCTTTTAATTATTTCTTCACATTGATCTTGCTAACCTTCAGGTATTGATAAAATGTATTCATACAAGAAATTGAATAAATAAGAATGTATACTTTTGTTAGTTTCTGTCTTAAAAACTAAATTTTAGGTCTTTTTCTTAAGTATATTTTTGTAAGCTCCATTGAATTATATTTATTTATTTTATGACTAACCTACTCAAATGTGAAATTAATACGTTGAATCTTTTATATCTCAGTGGCAATGCTTGTAGGGCTTAATTTTTCAAAGACTAATCTAATAACAATACTGAATTATTACAAAATTTTCACTAGCATACGAAATCATAAATTATAAAAGTTAACTTTCTTTGATTTCCTTTGATTATTGGTAGAATCGAAGTTAATGTTATCTTGTCTTAATCACAAGGAACAAAGTCGAGATGATACTAAATGTACTGATAAATGCAGACAAAAGGATCCAGAAACAATAAGGGGAATATGTCTATTGTCGAGGGCAAAATCTACAATCGAATCGAATCGAGTCGGGTTAAGGTCGATGGCTATATTGTGGATTTGACTAAGCGGGTGTTGAGTTAACCGAGCGTGTTAGCTGCAAAAGGAAAGTAAAGTAAAATAAATAAGACAAAGAACACGAGATTTTTAGAGATTCACTCTTAATGTGAGAGCTAGTCCTCTGTGGTGGCTCCGGGGGTTTTACTGTAGTTGATAAAAAAGTACAGTGAATACCATAGTAATAAGAATGGGAAGAAAAGAGAAGGGGATTGTAGGAAATAGAAAAAGATAGCAGGGAGTAGAGAGAATCGGTGAAGATGCGGGAGTTTCGGGAATTGCAGGTATTTTGGGACGATTCTGAGATGATTCAGCTTCCTGTAGGATGATCTCGATGTGGTCGGAGATGCTGTTTGATGAACTAGGAGGATCTCTAATGATTTCTCTTATGCTTTGGGTAAAAATCTCTTCTTGGAACATGATTCTCGTGAAGATGGAATGATCTTGAATATGAGATTGGATCCTCTATGATACCTCGAGCGTATGATGATGTCCTATATTTATAGATACTGACTGTTTGTTTTGGTGCTGAACAAGCTGTATTAGGAGAAGGGAAGTTGACTCTTCTTGATCTAGGTTGACTTTCCTTATTTGGAGAGCTTTTTCAAAAAGGGAAAGTAACCTTCTTGACTGATTCTTGACTTGATTAGGACTGATCTTGGTTCGATTCTTGTGCAGGGATGAATAAGGAAGGTTTCATGATATTTCCATGCTACAACTTCGGGCAAGTGCTAGGGTCGACTCTCGAGTCGATTTCTTGAGTCGCTGGCATTTGTCTCGACTTGACAGGCTCTCTGATTGATCTGGCTCGAGCTGATCCAAGTTGTCTACAAACTGATACTTGCACTCTGATTGATCTAGAAGTGATGTCGATGTCCGTTGACTCAAGAGTTGAGCTTCCTTATCGGCTGATGTAGTCGTTTGGGTCATTTCTGAGCTGATCCTTGACCTTTGGGCGATCCGAGTTGGCGTGTGGATGGTGAAAGATGAGGTGCAAATTTTGACCTCAACATCTATCACTACTTATTTACCCGCCGAGAGCATTTTGTTACTGTTGGACTAAAGAAAAGATCCGATAAATATTTCTGGTTTTTTTTTTTTTTTTTTTTTTTTCTGTTTTTTTTTTATTTTATGATTAATGCTGATAAACATAGCAGTAAATATTTTCGAAATAAGAGTATCGGCTCGAACTTTTGGCCTACAATGGATAACTTGTTTTACTAGTAGTAGAGAGTAACGTTTTCAATTGTATGTGTAATGATTGGGATTGTAACACGTTGTAATTTTCCTTTTTTATTAATGAGATTTTTTTTTTAAAAAGTTATTAATAAGAAGTTAGTAAAGCTCACATACATGTTTTGGTTGGGTTATGACTACTCAATCATAATAATGCTTGATTCCTACTTGATCATTTTTTAAAAATAGGGAAACGTTGCTAGGTTAGTTCTTAACCTTCAGTCCCTATTCTTTTTTTTTTTTTTTCCGTAGTTAAAGTGGACCTAAATTATTAAAAACGTTACTACAGTAGTATTTTTTGTTAATTTTTGGATGACATCCATTAATTAGCATCATTTTTTTTTACCAAATTACTAACATATTCTGCCTAAAAATAAATGAAAATGACAATTGTAGTAACATTTTAATAGTTTATGGTCATTCAAATTAGAAAAAAAAAAAAAGAAACATCAACCAAAATCACCTAAACTTAAAAGTTTAATTAGGGACTAAACGAACAATTTACCCTAAAAAATTATAATATCAAGTTTCATATGTTATTGTTGCCTGATCCCAGCCGAGTTATTGGCAGCAATGTTGAGGGGGGAGGAATACATTTTCCGCTTTAAAATTTTTAATCACTTTTTTTATTATTATTTTAATTGAAGACGTCTATATATATTGTTCATTTTTCTGCTTTTAAAAATATTTCAAAAGGTATTATGGTCCTTTTGTTTTACCACAACGTACAATAGAGGGGAAATACTGAAACTAAATTATCAAATCCGTAGGATTACCTTTTGGTTTTTTAAAATAATTGGATTTTTTTTAAAAAAGGTATATTTTCTAATTGCATACCTTTTTTTTAATTAAAATAATGCTACTTCAATCATATAATTATGATGACATCCTCTAATGCATTTAATATATTTATACTCATCTAACCTTACAAGTAATCTATATATAGGTTAACAGAAAGAAACTTTTGGAATTACAAGCATACATTATAAGGGAAATATAAAGGGCCATGTTCCCAAAATCAAAGGGTAGCGTGCTATCAAACGATAGTATTCCTTTATAAGGCTTTAAATGGATTAATGCTTACCAAACTATCTAACTTAGTGAGGACAAAATACATAAAGAGATAAGAAGGAAAGGAGGCCAAAAACAGATACAAATTAAAAAGAAAAAGGACATTTTGTAGGGGCTTCTTCGGCAAAATTAGCCTTGAATTTTGCAAAGAACTTGGAGACGTAACCCTGATCTCTTTCTCTCTCATACTTTATAGATGAGATTTGAGTTAGGAAAAAAAAAAAAAGGCAGCTTGATATTGAATCTGAGCACTTTTAGATGCTTTATATAAAGCAAATATCTATATCAAACTAACAAACTATATAGGAACTTAAAGGAATCATCAAAGCCCTTCATTATTAATCTTTAGTACTAGCTTTCATTAGCTTCCTCATGTCATGTATTTCCTTTCGAAGTTCACATAAATTTGAAGCTCTCTCTTATTGATCTTTTAGCTAGCCAAAAATCCAGCTAGTGCTTCGTTTTTCTAATTATTAGCTTGTATTGGGCTCAATATGTGGGCAAGGATAGGAGCTTTAAAGATTAAACGAGGTATGTATACGTATATTTATTTGCTATGTTGTTGTATGTACTTCTTGTTAATTATAACATACATGCTCATAAGTTTTTTGTTTTTTGTTTTTGTATATATTTCTTAAGTATAGTATTTCGTTGGTCTATCAAATTATTTTTTGTTAAGGGGATTTCCATTAATTGTGAGTACATTCATAGGACAAGATTGAAATGGATGAACATTATTATGTGAAAAGTACTGTAGTTTGTTTGTTTGTTTGTTTGTTTGTTTGTTTTTTTTTTTTTTTAATGCTAAAAAAAGTATTTTAGTAGTTTATATTATCATGCATAGATCAACTTTAGCTAGATACACGATTGCAGCAGAGATCATCCAGAGAGAATAAAGTAAAAGTATTGCCAATGTTCTCTTTCTTAAAGCAAAGAAGAACTACGCTTTTTCGTAACAGACTAAAGTAAGATACATATCATAATTAGTTATTTTCTTAGACAACACGTCAACTATCGCTCTTTATTCATTTTTCCAAACATTAGTTTTTTTTTTTTTTTTCCTTCTTTTTCTTTTCTACCGATTTAGTTTTGAGAGTGAGAAGCTTAGCATGAGATTGGAGGATTATTGATCAGTGTCAATCTAACTAGGATGTGCTAATCTTTTACGATTATTTGCCAAAAGATGAATATTGATATCTTCTTTTTTTTTTTTTTAATTTGAAAATTTCATGTTTTTCATTTATGCAATATTGGTAGATAGATATATTTCCCATAGAAGAAATATTGTTGTCTATATTTACCAACGTATAACAAACCAGTTTAATGTTAATTGAATTGACATCTATATGCTCATGGTATAATTTTCCTTCAATATTAACAACAGTTGAGAAGGAATTGAGAGAAGTTCGCAAAAGCCTAAACGTAAACGAGGAATATTTGTGTGCATTAAGAACAAAATCCTACGCCGACTTCTTCAACAAAGCTCAATTACTGGTAAACCAGCATCAATCTTCTCCATCTTTTTGCCATCGGAAATTCTCCGAAACCCTACTTGAGCCAGGCCAAGAAGCCATACCCGGTATACTAGAATCCGCCTTCATTCTTTCTAAATTACCAGAACTTAAAACTCTTATGCTCGAATACTTCAACGTTAGCGCCGAGGCTTCAACCATATGCAGCCACCTTCTCAAAAGCATCAACCAGATTCAGTCCAATCATCGTTTCATCCGACAAGTGCTCGACGAAATTAATGATCACGATGATGGTCAGGAGTACTCTCCCGTGAGTGTCAAGCTGATCATCTCCAAGCTAACCAGCTTGTTCTTCATCGGAAGTACAAACCCTTTTTTGAATCCAAACAAGCACGATTTCAAGCTGATACGCGAAAAGTACTCCGTGGTGCTTCAATGCCTGAAATCGATGAGAAAGAAAGTGGGAAAAAAGATCAAACTCATCAAATGCTTACAAAAGGCTTCTGGAATTTGCATAACAGCAGCTTGTGGCCTAGTAGCACTGGCAGCTATGGTCCTAGCAGCGCATACTCTCACCGCCCTTTTCGTGGGACCAGCGCTTTTTGGCTTCCCTTTCAAGCGCCTAATGAAGAAACTCACCAATTTACCGTTTTTAAGAAGCGGATTCCTCAGAAAAGTGCGGAATCAGTTGGACTTAGCAGCTAAGGGAACTTATATTCTGAACCGAGATTTTGACACGATGAGCAGGCTTGTGGCGAGTCTCAGTGACGCACTCGAACACAACAAGGAGATGATACAGTCCTGCTTGGAGAGGAGGGAGTACAGGTTTTGTTTGCATGTGGTGAAGGAGCTTAAGAAGGGTGATTTTGTGTTCAGAAAGCATATGGAGGAGTTAGAAGAGCATGTGTATTTGTGCCTTGTGACTATCAATAGGGCTAGAGTTTTGGTAATTAAGGAAATTATTACTACTACTACAGCTTGTGTAGAAGAACTCTAGGATTTTAGCCTGTTCAATTATTTTTATGTGGAACATGAGCAATGCTTCTTTTTTTTTTTTTTTTGACTTAGTGGTGGTAGATTCAAACTATTCACCTTATTATGATAGAATTAAGTGTAGAATTACCATTATGTTATGTCTTAAACCACAAATGACCAAGGTTTAAGTGCGTACTATAATTATAGTTAATAAAGATCATTTTAATTAGGAGTTTAGCCACTAATATTGTTTGGCCGATGTACAGTTATGTATTCATTCACGACGTGTGAAATACTATTAGTGAAGTTCCAAATTAACACAACAAAATTCAATAGAAGAATGTATGTAATTGAGAGACTAATCGAGGGCTAATTAGAAAAATAAAAATAAAATAAAAAATCACTACAACTCCAACTTTCTCCCTAATGTTATAATTTTATAGGAAATAATAATAAAACAGAGAAATAGATAATATAATAAGAGACAATAAATAAACAAAACTATATATTATTCTTCTATTTAATAATTTCTATCTTGCTTCTCTCTTTCTTTTCTATTCTACAGACGTTTTCTTTAGTTTCTATGTGTGTATCAAACTAGATAAATCAAGGCCTATTTATAGGAGCATAAGGCCATGTATCGATCAATATCCATTATGTCAACTTTTTGACAATTTGGCAACCATTTGGCATGTGGTACATCAAATGTTTATCAGCAACGTTCTCTTAATGAAAGCTAGTTGTTGCAAACTTGTTTTAAACAAACTTGAATGAAGGGTAACCACTTGAGTTGAAAGCTAGTAGGGTGGCATCCACTTACACAATCTTTCACAACACTCTCCCTTGAATGTCCATCCATGTCCATCCAATAAGAATATGCCTCGTTAAAACCTTAATAAGAAAAAACAACGTGGGAAAAAATCCTAATGAAGGAAAAAGAGTACAATATTCTTATTATATTACGCTTTTGAAAAATTGCCTCATTAAAAATCTTGCTAGGTAAAACCCAGTGGGACAAAAACCTTAGCTAAGGAAAGAGAGTGCAGTGCGTAATGATCTCCCCCTCATGTACACATCATTGGTGCTATTTTGACATTCATCAAAGATCTTTAATTTGGCGCATTCCAATCCTATGCACCAATCTTTCAAATGTTGCAGTAGGAAGCACTTTGGGGAACATCATTGGTGCTGCTTTGACATTCATCAAAGATCTTTAATTCGGCGCATTCCAATACTATGCACCAATCTTTCAAATGTTGCAGTAGGAAGCGCTTTAGTGAAGAGATCTACTAGATTCTCACATGAACGAATTTGTTGAACGTCTATATCACCTTTCTTTTGTAGTTCATGTGTGAAGAAGAGCTTTAGTGAGATATGCTTTGTTCTATCACCTTTGATGTAGCCTCCTTTGACTTGAGCGATTCATGTTGTATTATCTTCATACAATACTGTTGAGCTCCCATGATTCAAGTTCAATTCTCATGTCTCTCGGATGTGTCGATCCATGGATCTCAACCATACACATTCTTGGCTTGCTTCATGCAATGCAAGTATTTCAGCATGGTTTGATGAAGTAGCAGCAATATTTTGTTTTCTGGATCGCCATGAAATTGTTGTATCACCACATATGAATACATAACCTATCTGTGACCGAGCTTTATACGGATCAAATAAATATCCAGCATTTGTAAAACCAACTAAATGTGATTTTGAACATTTAGAATATAATAAACCCATGTCAGTTGTTCCACGAAGATAACAAAATATACGTTTAACTCCCTTCCAGTGTCTTTGAGTTGGTGAAGCACTAAATCTAGCTAGAAAATTCACAGAAAAAGGAATATCAGGTCTTGTACAATTAGCTAGATACATAAGGGCTCCAATTGCACTTAAATATGGTACTTCAAGACCAATAATTTCTTCATTTTCTTCTTTCGGTTGAAAAGGATCCTTTTTCACATCAAGTGATCCCCCACCATTGGGGTACTCAATGGATCTTTTTCCATATATAAATGATTAAGGATCTTTTCTGTGTAGGTTGCTTAATGGACAAATATTCTATCTGACAAATGCTCGATCTGCAGGCTGAGACAAAATTTTGTTTTTCCTATATCTTTCATCTCGAATTCTTTCTTTAAGTATGCTATTATTTCAGCAAGCTCCTCAAAAGTCCCAATAATATTCAATTCATCAACATATACAACAATGATAGCAAATCCGGATTTTGATTTCTTAATAAAAATGCATGGACATATAGGATTATTTGCAAACCCTTCCTTTAATAGATATTCGCTAAGGCGATTATACCACATGCGTCCGGATTGCTTCAATCCTTACAAAGATCTTTGTAATTTGATTTAGCTCATTTCCCAGGGTATTGAACTGGATGCTTCAGGCATCATAAATTGTTCAGGGATCTTCATATAAATATCACTATCTAGTTATCCATATAAATATGCGGTTACTACATCCATTAGACGCATATCAAGTTCTTTAGAGACTGCTAGGTTAATCAAATATCTAAATATTATTGCATCTACCACAGGAGAATATGTCTCTTCATAATCAATACCTGGTCTTTGCGAGAAGCCTTGTGCTACATGTCGTGCTTTATATCTCATGATTTCATTTTTTTTTCATTACGTTTGCGCACAAAAACCCATTTGTACCCTACGGGTTTAACATCTTCAGGTGTTTGGACTATAGGTCCGAATACTTCTCGTTTCACAAGTGAACTTAATTCTGCATGGATTGCGTGTTTCCATTTTGGCCAATCTTGTCTTTGTCGACATTCTTCTATGGATTTTGGTTTATGATCTTGGCTTTCGTTCATAGCATCAAGCGCTATTTTATATGCAAATACATTATCGACAACAATTTCATCACGGTTCCATTGTTTTCTTGTACTGACATAATTTATGGAGATCTCAACATTTTCAATATCTTCAGGTACCTGGAGCACTTTTAGGGTCATATCTTTGTTTATGTCAGTCATTTGTTCTGGCAATATGGTCTCTTTAGGAGCGCCAATTTCTTCAGACGTGCCTTAGACTTAGTTGCTGCTGTATTTTAAATTTGTCTTATAGGTACATCAATTCAAACTGGAACATTAGCAGTAGATATATGTAACTTAGTCATTTTCTTTGTATCAACAAATGCGTTTGGCAATAGGTTTGCAATATTTTGTAAATGAATAATTCTCTGAACTTCAAGTTCACATCGATTAGTATGAGGATCAAAATGGGAAATTGAAGATGTATTCCATGAAATTTCAATTTTTTTTTTCTAGTTTTTTCTTTTCTCCCCCTAATGCTGGTAAAATTGTTTCATAAAATTGACAATCAGCAAAACATGCCGTAAAAAAATCACCTGCCAGGGGTTCAAGATATTTGATGATGGAAGGGGATTCAAACCCAACATAAATTCCCAGCTTTCTTTGAGGTCCAATCTTGGTGCACTGTGGTGGAGCAATTGAAACATATACTGCGCAACCGAAAAATCAGAAGTGAGAAATATTTGGTTCTTGACCAAATGCAAGTTGTGATGGGGAGTTTTGTTTATAGCCTGAAGGCCTAATGCGAATAAGTGTTGCAAAATGCAATATAGCATGTCCCCAAACAGAAACACACAATTTTGTTCTCATTAGTAATGGTCTAGCAATTAAGCGTCTAATAAATGATTCGGCTAGACCATTCTGTGTGTGTACATGGGCAACAGGATGCACAACAATAATTCCAATGGACATACAATAATCATTTAACGCTTGGGAAGTAAATTCTCCAGCATTGCCAAGACAAATTGTCTTGATTGTATAATCTAGAAATCATGCCCTCAATCGGATTACTTGAGCAAGAAATCTTGCAAATGCAACATTGCGAGTAGACAAAAAAAGACATGTGACCAACGTGTTGATGCATCTATCAACACCATAAATATCTAAACGGTCCACATGCTGGCTGTATAGGCTCATATATATCTCCTTGAATTCTCTCTAAAAATGAAGGAGATTCAGTAGCAACTTTTAATGGAGATGGTCTTAAAATTAATTTGCCATGAGAACAAGCAGGACATAAAAAATCATTAGACAAAATAATCTTCTGGTTCTGTAACGGATGTCGATGTAAATTCTCAATATATATAACTCTTTGCATCATTATTGACCTAGGATGACCAATACAATCATGCCAAAGAGAGAACAATTTTGGATTAGAAGCTTTCTGGGTCATCACTGTAACGCCCCGGCCATCTACGTAGGGCCGACTACGTAAACTTGGGCCGTTACTTTACTTACTTAACTTACTTCTTAGTTTTTAATACTTAAACTTTCAGAAAATTTCAGAATAAATTTTTTTTTTCTTCGTAACTTAATTAAACTTATCCATATGGGTAAACTTCACCATGCCTACCAATTACTTGTTAAGCCGATTAAAAGGTCACACATAACCTTTTAAACCAGACTTTTGAAACATCACATGCGTAACATGGTACACATTACTTAATCATACATGTACAAGTTCATAGTTTAAAGAGTTTGCGGAAAATCTGCGTAGTGATATCCCACACCGCCCTTCACTTGCCGCATCATCACCATGGCCCACCAATTAAGCTGCAGGCATCTTACATACAGTATGAAATAATCTGATGAGCTTTCACCCAGTAAGTACAAACATAATCTCACAAAACATAACAAATATCGTGCAACTTATGCATGAACCAATTATGATAATTTATGAATATTTAATGCTTCATTATGAAATGAACTTATTATCTTGAATTTATTATCTTGCTTAACATGTGGGCCCC
Source organism: Ficus carica (assembly GCA_009761775.1). Classification (NCBI taxonomy): domain Eukaryota; kingdom Viridiplantae; phylum Streptophyta; class Magnoliopsida; order Rosales; family Moraceae; genus Ficus; species Ficus carica. The sequence goes on along the minus strand of CM019744.1, from coordinate 15,281,577 downwards.
TTGTGTACGTACCAAATGCGCGCAATCCACAGAAAGTTAAGGTTTGCAAGGTCCCTAACAATTCTGGAAATCATGTAAGCCTTCACGATCTGGCGGAAGGTCTTAATATCTTGAACTTGAAATATGTATAATCCTCCACGATTTGGCGGGAGGTTGGTACGATATTTTACTTGTCTTAGTTTAGTCTTAGTCTTGTTACATTTCTAAGACTAGGATTCTTTACTTGTGATCTTATTAGTCATGATGCATATGATGCATAGGTATAGTATGACATAAAGATCACTAACATAGAATGACTTGTGGCATATTAATAAAGTATGGCTTTATCATAAAACGTGGTAATATCTTAAAACATGGCATGTATATAAACATCGCATCATCATAAAACATGACATGTACATAATCATGGCATCATCGTAAAACATGGCATGTACATAAACATGGCACTCATGGTATACATGTAAACAAGTCATGCTTGAAAATAGTTTACTATTTTTTATACTATATGTGAGGTTTGTACTTACCTGATGTCCTACGCTCTTGGTCTAATGTTCCAACAAGGCACATCACATCAATAGGTTTAATTCCTGTTTTCACAAAAGAAGTAAGATAATGATCATCTTATCTTACCGTAAATCATTACATTCTATGCTGGTATCCTTAACCAGCATTCCTCAGTAACCCTAGTTATATGTCTCCCACATACTACAATGATATCTGATTTGGTTACTAAATGTAACCCTAGGGCATGTGACCTAATTACAATCAAACAATATCTTGTTTGATTATTTAGTGGAACCTTGGGTTCAAGGCTGAATCATACGTGAATAGTAATTAGCATCTTATTAGGTTACTATTTGTAACCCTGGGTATAAGCTCAATCCTATTTAGATCTTAGACCTATGCCTTATTAGGTTACTAAATATACTAAGGCCCAATTACTTTTTAAGAAACACCCTATTAGGTTACCATTGGTAACCATGGGTTTTAGGCCCAACTAATTTTAAATAAATACCCCATTAGGTTACTATTGGTAATCCTAGGGTAAGGCCCAATCATATTTGAATGATATACTATTGGGTTACTAGGGCCCAATTACTTTCAAAGTACTACCCCATTAGGTTACTATCGGTAACCTTAGGGTAAGGCCCAACCCAATAACTTGGGTATCTCATGTGGTTATTATAAATAACCTAAATTATTTGGCCTTTTGAAAGTTGGTAACCTTTTCGGTTACTATTTGTCCTATAGTTGTTTACTATAGGACTTACTATAGGACTTGGCTTATTTTATTTATTTCATTCCTTGGTTGATAAATTTTAACTCCTCTTTATAAACTGCTTAAAACAGTCTCATAAACTTTGGTTATCAGTGCATGTGCAGGAATTTCCTGTTTCCTGCACAGTTTTGAAAAATCAGGTTTTAGTTTAAAATATGTTTTGAATTTGAAAAAGTATTCTCATGAAAGTTATAGATCTCGAAAAACCCTACAACTTTTGTGTTTTACTTAAAACCTAATTTTTCCTTTCCCTTGTTCATATCCCTGGTTGAACAAGTGCTTAAAACAGTCCCATAAACTGTGGTTATCAGTGCATGTGCATGAATTTCCTGTTTATGCACTGTTTTAGGAAATCCTGTGTAGGAATTTCCTGTTTCCTGCACAGTTTTGGAAAATCAGGTTTTAGTTTAAAATACCTTTTGAATTTGAAAAAGTATTCTAATGAAAGTTGTAGATCTCGAAACACCCTACAACTTTGGTGTTTTACTTAAAACCTAATTCTGCCTTTAACTTGTTCATATCCCTGGTTGAAGCTGGCTGGCTATGCACAGGGTCTGGACAGACTAGGGCTCGGATTTTTACAAAAATGAAAGCATTTGGTACTTATTTTCCAAAATCTGTCCATGCTACCTCATAGGATTTTCAATTTTCTACAACTTTGTAGTTTTAAGTTTCCCCAAATTCGGCCTCTAAGGGCCTCAAAATCATGTTTCCAAAAAACTGTCCAGTTTTACCAGAAAACTGGTAGTTTCCATTTTAGTTGGTTCTTACGTAAATTTACGCACACACTACCTCGAACGGTTAAAATCGTGAGCCTACATCAAGCATGCAGCACATTACGTAACATTTTCATCATCATGCATTCATTTCTTATTCATACAATCCTTCATGCAAACCCATATGGTGATCTTCACCAAACTAGGCTATTTTAGGGTTTTCTTGAACCCTACATGCAACAAACATTACCAATTCAATTTTCATCCATGCAACATCATTCTTGAGTATGTGGGGACATATTACAAACATCTAATAGGCATTCACACATGCCACACATACTTTAACACAAAACATCATAACCATGCACCAAACCATAAATCAAAACCACTAACCCTAATCAAGCACAAATCTAAGCAAATCTAAACTATTGCATGAAAAAAATAAAATGAGCTTATGCTATTACATACCCACATGAAATACACATAGATCTTGAATTAAAACTTAACTGAGAGGCATAGGGATTTTAGGAGGATTACCTTAACACCTTGAAGTTGGATCTAGACTTTGGATCCAAAAATTTTCCTCCTTGCTTCCTTCTACAAAAACCGACCCTCACAATTTTTTTTTCTCTCTATTTGGTTTCGGCTTCTAAGGGAAAAAGAGGATGAGGTGAAAATGAGCCAGAGTTTTGGGGTAGAATCAAATAAAAATGATCCAAACCCCTCCCCCCCCCCCCCCCAAAATCATCACCTATTTATAGGTAAAAAATATTTTCTTTTGGATTTATTTTTATTCCTAAAATTGTATATTAGTCTTCAAGAGCAAAATATTTGCTCAAAAACCAATGAGGTGGCCGGCCATTAGGATGCCTTGGAGGCCAATAAATTTTTTCATACTTATCTCTAACTTATTTCCTTGTTCCAATGTAACCAAGGTAACTAAATTTGTAACCAACCATTGGCTTACCATTGGCCTAGTTGGAGGCTTGGTTAGGAATATCCATAAATTCCATAAATCAAAAATTTCATACTTATTCATAATTACTTACTTTTCTTAAAATTACACTTTGGCCCCTAAAGACAAAATATTTGTACTTTAGTCCCTATGAGGTGGCCGGCTAAGGTGGAGCCACTTGGCTTCCAATTCTTGCATAATCATCCACTAAATCTTTAATTCCAAAAGATCCCTTAATATGCAGTCTATCTTCATACTAACGCATATATTACAAATATTGTTTTCAACTAATAACAGTATAATTGTACTGGACTATAGTCCAGAATTTATCTACACTTAACCAGACTGCGTGTGGATTTTTCTTAGAGCATGAGGCTACTTAGTCCTTATTGCTCTAAATATTATGCTTGATTTTTCTATAGTGGTCTTGAACCTTATTCTTGCTTATTTGTCCGTAATGATAGTTTTCACAGTATAATTTTCATATTGTTAATTACACTGTAGTACCATCTTAGTCAAACCTAAGGTCAACCTGGTCAAACTTTGACTGGAATAAAAATCATAAATTTCCATTCTGCCATTTTATCAAAAGGCCTCATGCTTGGCTAAGCAAACGACTATTGAGTATCGTAGCTAATTAAACGAGAACTCAAAAATAAACTGATATTCAACTCAGATCATGAGCTTCATATATACAGACATGATTCAGACTTAGATTCTCTTTGTATCTAAGGAAATCACAAGTCATCAAAATTTTGGGTTATTACAATCACTACATGTGATTCAATTGTACAAATAATGTATAGTAGAATCCAGAAGAGAAAACGGGTAGATTTTCTAATATTTGCTTCTGTCCTGAGACTCTAGAAATAATGTAGAGATATTCTACATTATTTTCATTTGTAGTCTCAACATTTACGACGCATATCTGTAAAACTCAACAAATTTCTTCTGGATCTGCTAAAGAATAATGCAACGTATATAATAAATTTTGTTCCTACTGACAAAATAATATTGGCTCTTCCAGAGCCCTCATTCAGGTTCGTAATACCTGAGATTGTGTTCACATTAGCCACCATTAATGTTAAACTTGAAAAATACTTTTTATCACTCAAAATTGTGTGAGTTGTTGCACTGTCTGCTAGACATAATTCTCACTACTATAAAATACGGATTCCACGATGGAGCTTCGACAATCGTTTTTAAATAACGGTCGTGGAAAGTTCGGCAAAAACATGGTGCGGAACAGGGTTTCCGATAACCATCGTAGAAGCCGAAACTTCCATAACCGTTTATAAAAATGGTCGTGGAAGCTGAACGGTTATATAAAACCGTCGTGGAAGTCCACGACCATTTTTAAAAAAACCGTCGTGTAAAAATCACGAAAAATTCAAACAAAACGCCGAGTGTTGCCCTCATTTTTACACATTAATATCATATTTGCAGTAACCAAAATTAGATCAGATCGCTCCGAAAACAGTCATTACACCACTGTTGGACATCACCATCACCATCTACCATCCATCAATCTCTCTTGTAAGTGATCACTAACTTCTTTTTGTTGTTTTCCTTTGTATTTTTGATTTTTGATTTTAGGTTTTGTATGTTTTGGGATCGTTTTTGAGTTAAATTGTGCAATGGATGTTAATTTAAGTGATCACAAAATGTTATTTTTCCCTCGGTATTTAGATTTAATTATGGTTTTAGATGGCTTTGTATTTTTAGTTTTGTTAAGTTTTTTTTTTTTATTTTTGATTGTTGATCAATTAATGGGCCGGTGTTAATTAACGAAAATGATATGCATTTTAAAATTGAGTACTTTGACTTCTAAAACTTTGATTTTTTGATTTAGGATTTGCAAATAATGGATAGGAAATGAATGTGGTTTGATAGATTGTCTAAAGCGTATGAAGATGATGTTGAAGAATTTTTGTCATTTGTCAAAGCTCACATAAAAGATGATAAGATTCCGTGTCCGTGTCAAATTTGTGGAAATCATGGATCTCATTCCATTGATGATATTAGAGGGCATTTGCGCGCTTATGGGATTATTTGTTCTTACCAAACATGGTATTTACATGGTGAAGATTTTTTCGATATTAAATATACATCAACAAGTACTAAAGGTAAAGAGCCTATTGTTGAGGAAGACGTTGGTGATAATATGTTCAATATGATAAATGATTTGGAAGAAAACTTTGTGCACCGTCCGGAGTTATTTGAGGCAATGATTAATGATGTTGAAACGTCCTTGTATGTCGGTTGTACGAAATATACAAAATTAGGGGCATTGGTTAAATTATGGAATATGAAAGCGTCGAGAGGGTGGACGAATTCTAGTTTCACGACTCTTTTAGAATTTCTAAAAGATCTTCTACCGGATGATAACAAAGTGCCACCTAGTATGTACGAGGCAAAGAAGACGTTGAGCACTTTGGGAATGAAATATGAAAAGATACGTGCTTGTTCAAATGATTGTGTCCTTTATCAGAAAGAATATGAAGATTTAAATGAATGCCTGGTTTGTAACGAGTCAAGATGGAAGAAGGGCAAGATGCCATCGAATGGTAGCAAAGGAGTGCCAGTGAAGCTATTATGGTACATTTCACCGGTTCTACGTTTACGTCGTTTATTCCATAATGTCGAGAATGCTAAGAATTTGATATGGCATCATGATAAATGTATTAACGATGGCAAGCTTAGGCATCCAGCCGACGTACCACAATGGAAGACCTTTGATGACAATCATCCAGATTTTAGTGCAGAACCAAGGAATTTACGTCTCGGTATGTTGACGAACGAAATGAACCCACATAATAATATGAGTAGTAGGTATAGTACCTGGCCAGTCATATTTGTCAACTACAATCTCCCTTAAGAATTATGCATGAATCGGAAGTTGTTGATGTTGACTTTATTGATCTCAGGTCCTCAACAACCCGGGAATGACATTGACGTGTACTTGGCACCATTAATCGATGACCTAAAAAGCTTGTGGGAAAATGGTTTACAAGTTAGAGAGTCTTACCATCAAGATACGTTTAATCTTCGTGCAATGTTGATTTGGTCAGTTAATGACTTTCCCACACTTGGCAACCTATCTGGTTATCCTGTGAAGAGTTCTATACGTTGTCCCGTTTGTATGAAGGAAACATCTTCCATCTGGTTGAAGAATGGTAAGAAAACCGTTTACCTTGGTCACTGGAGATTCTTGCCAAAAAATCATTGATAGCGCAAACAAAAGAAGGCTTTTGATAGTAATACCGAAGAAAGAACCGCTCATTGGATTTTTTCTGGCGAAGATGTATTTGAGATGATTAAAAATGTTAAAGTAGTTTTGGAAAAGAGAAAACATAAGGATCCAGTTGTCGATGGACCTTGAAAGAAGAAGTCAATCTTCTATGAACTTCCATATTGGAAGTCACTTTACGTTCGTCATTGCTTAGATGTTATGCATATTGAGAAAAATGTCTGTGAATCGATAGTGGGCACGTTGCTTGACATTCCAAAAAACTAAAGATGGTGTAAAAGCACGGTTGGATCTTAAAGAGATGAAGATTAGACCAAATTTGCTCCCCGACAAAAGATCGAACGACACTTACTTACCTCCGGCAAAGCACACATTATCGAGACAAGAAAAGAGAAAGCTTTGTACATGGCTTGCTTCCATGAAAGTGCCAAGTGGGTACTCTTCCAATTTCAAAATTTTGGTGTCGATGAAGGATTTGAGGCTCATTGGAATGAAAATACATAATTGTCATTTCTTGATGCAACAATTATTACCTATTGCAGTGCGGGGAGTTTTAACAAAAGATGTGAGATATGCAATTACGAAGTTATGCTCATTTTTCAATTCAATATACTCCAAGGTAATTGATCCACTTATGCTAGATTCGTTACAATCGGAATTGGTGATGACATTGTGCATGCTTGAGAAGTATTTCCCACTAACCTTTTTTGATATAGTGATCCACCTAACGGTGTACTTAGTTCGGGAAGTTAACCTATGTGGACCGGTGCATTTAAGGTGGATGTATTATTTCGAAAAGTACATGAAGGTTTTAAAGGGTTATGTGAAGAACCGAAATAGGCCGAAGAGATATATAATGGAAAACTACATAGCGGAGGAATCGGTTGAATTTTGCTCGAAGTATTTGTCCAACGCGGAACCAATATGGTTGCCAAAGAGTGGGCTATTTACATTGAAAGGACTATCCGTGGGCATTCCTTCACTAGTAAATCAAGATGAATGGGAAATATCTTGTCTGCATATTCTGCACAATGCTAAAGAAGTGAAGCCTTTCATTGAGGCTCACATGATGGAATTAAGAGTTGCGAATCCAAGAAAAGGAATAAGTGAGAATTGGATTCAAGATGATCACAACCGGACATTTTGGGAGTGGATAAGAAAATATTTGCATATGAAGGCTGGCATTTCCCAAGATTAATGAAGCTAGCAAGAGGATCGTCATCGATAGTCACAAGATATACATCGTACTTTGTCAATGGCTACTCCTTCTATACTCGCGAAAGAGATGAGAAGCATCCCGTCCAAAATAGTGGTGTGACCCTTCGTGCTGAGTCTATGCATATTTCCTCCACAAAGGACAAGAATCCGGTATACGGTTCCATGAACTACTTTGGGTTCATTGAAGATATTTGAGAACTTGATTATTGCGGCTTGCAGATAGCACTCTTTAAATGCAAGTGGGATGACAATTATTATATTAAGATTGATAGTGATGGCGTGACAGTGGTGGACTTTAGGCGATTGAAATACAAAAATGGTCCTTTCATTATGGTGTCACAAGCGGTACAAGTATTTTATACAACGGATCCCGATAATTTAAGGTTATCTTTAGTTGTGCCAATGAGGCCAAGAATAATTCAGGATGGCCAAGAATGTAACGACCCGTCTAACGTAGACTGTTACCTTACTATAATTACATAACTTATTTAACTTGACAGAAATACGGAACTTTTTTTTTTTAACCACTTAAAACTGAAATCTAACTCATCACATATTTACATATATATATATATATACATATATACATATATGTACGTTTTCTTACTTAAGTACTTGAGTATCAATCGTACTTCGATATACATATTTACAGCATAACAAGGATAAGTATTATAATTCAATACGTGTAGTGGTCCACATCCCACGTTTCACATCTAGCCGTGCCCAGCCTCACCGTCTTGTATCAAGTATTGCCGATAGGTTGCTTACCTACAGCATAAACGTAAGTTGTGAGCTTTCGCTCAGCAAGTATAACTTTAATCCGCAAAACATTTTATAATGGAACAATGCATGAACCAATTATGCTTTCATTATGCTGTCTTAGGTTAGCACATTTTTTGGCCCCTTACTTAACATGAGTGTACGTACCGTGACACGCAGCCATGGAGTAGTTGGGGCGGCCAGTCCAATCCAACTCAAACCATGGACCAAACCCGCCCTCATTGCAGGTCGGTACGACACAAGGCAACTTGCTTGGCATCTTACTTGAAAACTTTTCCTTAACTTGTTCTTGAACATAATTTCTTAAAAACATAGTTTTCTTCTTGAAAACAATTTCTTGAAAATAGTTTTCTTCTCGAAAACAATATTTTAAAACAGTTTCTTACTTGAAACTGGGTTCTTATTCTTACAAAGTAATTTATCATTGGTGAGCATGCTTCTTGATGCCATAATAATAAAGCATAAATCATATGCATCACATCATTAAGCCATAAATCATAGGCATCTCAACATGTATGCATGAGCTTGAAAACATACAAGCAGTAAAAATATTTTTCCGTCTATACTGTAGGTAAAGTTGTACTTACCTGTTACGTACGTCCTGAGTTTGTTGCTCCTACCGATCGCAACAACAGGTTAACTTCCTGTTTTCAAAAAGGACGTAAGATAAAAATCATCATATCTTACTCTCAACCATAACATTAAATGTTGGTATCCTAACCAATATCCATGAGAGATCCCTAGTTATATGTCCCCCCCTATATCATCTTATGATAACTTATTTGGTTACTTACAGTAACCGTAGGGCTCAAGGCCCACCATACTTAAACAATATCTCGTTAGATTACTTAGAGTAACCTTGAGTACTAAGCCCAATCATATTTGAATAGTATTAGGTTATTATTCATAACTTTGGGCCTAAGCCTGATTACTTTTAATCCATATCCCATTAGGTTACTATGGGTAACCCTGTGTTTTAGGCCCAATTAATTTTAAACAAATACCCCATTAGGTTACTATAGACAACCCTAGGGTAAGGCCTATTTATACTTGAATGATACCCTATTAGTTTACTAGGGCCCCATTAATTTTAAGTATTACTCTATTAGGTTACTATTGGTAACCTCGGGTATGAGGCCCAATCCAATAATTTGGGTATCCTATTTGTTTACTATTAGTTATCTTTTTATTACCATGTTTTCAAAAACATTTTTTTTTTGGTTTATTTACTTTTCTCTTTTCTTGACAAAGCTTTGTCAAGTTTTCTCTTAAAAAAGTCTTTTGTAAAAACTTTAATTTCCTTAAAACCGTATTTTGTAAAACTGTTGCTTTTAAGTAAAAACAATTAAAAATCATCAAATTCTGAAATCATTCTTTGAAAACAGTTCATTACTCCGGTTATCAGTGCATGTGCAGGAATTTCTGTTTATGCACTGTTTTCTGAAAATCCTACGCAGGAATTTTCTGTTTCCTGTACAGTTTTTAAGATTCATTTTATCTCAAAATCTATTTGGAATTTGAAAAAAATTTCTCCATAAAAGTTGTGGACCTTGAATAATTATACAACTTTCATGTTTTACTCAAAACCTAATTCTACATTTAACTTGTTCATATTTCTGGTTGAAACCGGCTAGCCGTGCATAGGGTCTGGGAACACCAGGGCTCGGGTTTTCACAAAAACGGAAGCTTTTGGAGCTTCTTTTTCAAAATATGTTTATGTCTCCTCCTAGAATTTTCAATTTTCTACAACTTTCATGTTTTAAGTTTTCCCAAATTCGGCCTCTAAGGGCCTTAAAATTGCATTTCCAGAGAGCTGCCCTGTTTTACCCGAAAACTGGCAGTTTTATTTTTAGGTCAAATTTTACGTAAAATTACACGCACACTACCTCAAACGGTTGCAACCGTGAGCCTACAACAACATGCAGTGTTTTAACATAAGTTTTTTCATCAACATGCATTGATTCATACCTATGCAACCCATGTGGTGTTCTTGCACCAAACTAGGGTTTTAGGGTTGGTTTGCTTAAACTTATTACCAAACTCATTCCATCATCCATGCATAACCTACATCTTCTTCAACATATGGGGACATATAACAAACACCTTAAAGGCATGCATGCAAACCATAATATCACACAAGCATACCATCAAAAACATGCACCAAAACATAAATCAAGACCATGAACCTAATCAAGCACATAACCAAGCATCTAAACCTATTAAATGAATGAGCTTATGCTCTTACATACCCACATGAAAAATACACATAAACTTGAATCAAAAACTTAATGGAAAGGTTTAGGGGATTTAAGAGGGTTACCTTGGTTCCTTGAAGTTGGATCTAAACATTGGTTCCAAAATTTATCTCCTTGCTTCACTCCACAAAAATCCGACCACCAACTTTTTTTTTTTTTTTTCTTGGGTTCGGCCTAGGGAGGGAGAGAAAATAGGTTGAAATTTGGGCAGAGTTTTGGGGTGGAATAGAATGATCCAACACCCCACCCCCCCCCCCCCCCCCCCCCCCCCCACCATCACCTATTTATAGGTGAAAAATATTTTAATTTTTAGAATTATTTTTATTCTCAAAATTGCTCATCTACCCCTGAAAATAAAATATTTGCTAAAGAACCCTCTTAGGTGGCCGGCCATGTGTCCTCCTTCTAGCTCCCAAAAATTTTCATAATTATCCACTTAATTTTAATTTCCAAAATTCACTTAATTATTCTAGATGAGGTGTCACCTTATTAGGCCTTGTTTGGTCTTCCCCTAATATGCAGTCAATATTCTTACTAACTTAAATAATTCCAATACTGTTTTTCACTAATTAACAGTATTGTCATACTGGACTGCAGTCCATAATTTATCTGTGTAAAATTTGACTGCGTAAAAATTTTTCGTTAGACTTCGAGCTACCTAGCCCTTATTGTCCTGAATAATGTGCTTGATTTTTTCTAGGGTGGTCTTGAACCTTATTCTCACTCTTCTATCTGTGATGACGGTTTTTCACAGTATAATTCCTATACTGCTTGCTATACTGCAGTACCGTCATATTCATACCTTTGACTTTTCTGGTCAAACTTTGACCGAGCAAGATCATAAATTCTAATTCTGCTTTTTTCCTCAAAAGGCATCATGCTTAACTAAGCAAGCTATTTTTGAGTCTTATTATGCTATAAGAACTCAAATATATCTGATAAAATCATATCAGACATTTCACATAAATATTCATTTTCCTCAACGAAGAAGTCATGAATCAATCAAAAAGGCGGTTATTACATAGATGTTGAAGATTGCACTGACATTCCATCTTTCACAAAGGGATTGCCACCGGTGTAGGAGATTGATGATTTTGACGATGATGTTTCACACTTGCTTCATTTAGATGTCGAGTGAACACGTGTTGAGAAGTCCAAAACAAAAAAAAAAAACAAAAAAAAAAAAACTTGACAGTGAGTTTTTTTTACGTTGTATATAATTTATAAGTTTTATTAATTATATTAATTGTGCACATTATATTATTTATACATGATTTTGTGTGAATGAATCTAAGAACATGAGTTAATGATGGGCTGCTTCATGCATAACACATAGGTTTGGCCGCCTGTAAGATTATAGTTAAACAGAAACAAAATTTTTAAAAATTCCCAGTCAACATACCACGATTGTTTTTGAAAAAAATCGTTGTGGTATCTCAAGATACCACGACGGTTGTTGGAAAAAACCGTCATGAAAGGTCTAGACCGAGAATTTTTAAAAAAATTTTAAACCGAGTGTTCGAAATTTTAAGCGTATATAAAAGCAAAAAAAATACCCTCATTCCCTCCATATTCTTTGTCGCGCCTCTTTCACTCTCGCCTACAAACTTTCCCTTGAAACCGTAGGCCATCTCCTCCACCGTGTCGTGACTCCTCCCTCCATTCTTCTCTTGGCTCCCACTCTACCTCGCCTCCATTCTCTCTCGTCCTCTCCCTCTCTACCTCGCCTTCGTTCTCTATCGCGCCTCTCCATTTCTCTCTCGGCTCCAATCTCTACCGGCCTCTACTTCACAATGTGCCTCTCCCTCTCTCTCTCGCCGTGACTTCTCCTTCGCCTACGCCGCTACCGAGCCGCCAGTACCCACGCTCGACTACTTGGTAAGTCGAACTCTCTCTTGCACTGCACGGTTTATGGAAGTTCGTTGGTTGATTGTAAACTTGATTTTCGGTGATTGTTTTAACGAAAATAAGTTTTGATAACTTCGTTAAATTTTTGCATATTACATGTTCGACAAAATGCCTCTTTGAGTGAGAATTAGTTTTAGATTGATTTAAAATGCTTGGGTGAGGTGACGGTTTAGAGACTTTTTTGGAAAAAAGTCTTGATTTTGTGATTTAAATTTTTACATATTACATGTTCGACAAAATGCCTTTTTGAGTGAGAATTAGTTTTAGATTGATTTAAAATGCTTGGGTGAGGTGATGGTTTAGAGACTTTTTCGGAAAAAAGTCTTGATTTTGTGATTTAAATTTTTGCATATTACATGTTCGACAAAATGCCTTTTTGATTAGGTTGTGTGTCTTTTCCGTAATTAAGTAAAGTTTTTGTTTAGAATATTGATTTACAATATCACAAGTATGATTTTGTGTACTTTTTATGTGTTTGGATGACATGATTTTATAAGGATTTAATGTATGATTTTTTTTTAATTTTTTACGTGTTTGGGTGCAGAGTTGTTTTAGATTGATTTAAAATGTCACAAGATCATGAGGAGAAAGTGTCAACGAAATCTCAAATTGGAAGACCACGATGAACATGCTCACCTAGATTCAATCCCGATGAAGATAGTAAACAAAGAGCGACTCTTATGAGAAGAGTCCACCTTGTTAGGACAAAGGGAGAACGAATTGCTATTTCATTCGATGCTAAAGGGCAACCATTAGGGAAGGAAGGAGATGAATTATAGAGTTGGATTGGAGTGCTTGCTCGAGAGCACATTTCCATTTGGATATCTAACTTTAGAAGTGCCAATTTAGCCCCAAGGAAAGAAAGAATATGGGTGGAAGTCGTAACTTCTTTCACTGTAGAACCTTCGTTTGAAAAACAATCTTTAAAGTCATATGCAGAGTTAGCAAAAAATTTTAGATATGATCTTTACCAAGCTTTTGTCAGGGATAATATTGATGAAGGAAGTGTGTGGGAATGAACACCTATAGTGGTTCATAATTACCCCTCCATCAGCTAGCATGATTGGGAAAGATTCATTGAATATCGACGTACCCCAGAATTCAAAAGACTATCCGAACAAGGAAGTGAGATTAGAAAGAAGAGCAAATACGGATCAACCGGGGGCCGAGAGAGATATAGGAAACGTGATCAAAAAATCGTACGTGAATTACTTGGACAAAATGTTTCAACGGTATGTTGTACTTTCTAATTTTTCCTTTATGTTTACTAACAATAATTATTAAATTGTAGTTCGAAAAGACGGGACAATGGGCAGCTCGACATATTGTGTGGTTGGACATACGCGTCAAACCCGGTGGAGAGTTCAAGAATCCATCATTTAAAATTATTGACAATATGATAGTAAGTATATGAATCCATGGTCTAATATATTTTAATTTACACTCCTTTATGTTTACGGGTTCATAACATATTCTCTAATTGTTACAGAAGGACTTCAGTGAACAAGAGACACAAGGAAATTTCGAATCTGTGGGGACAAATGACATATTGACCAAGTCATTAGGCAATGCCGAGCATTCGGGTTGGAACCATGGTCAATCTAAGTTCGTCAAGCAGTCGCATTACTTCAACATTGTGCAAAGTTCAAGGGAAAATGCTGAAGTCTCGAAAGTGAAACGGTAACTTACCGCATTGGAAAGAACCGTACAGGAACTTTGTGCAAAGCATGGTATCAACCGAGAGATTATAGCCAAGGAGACGATCGCACTGACTGTTGATCAACACAACAACTTCAAGGCTAGTTGCACCCTAAATGAAAAAGAAGCTGGGGCGTCGGATTGGCAGCCCATGCCGAACGTAAGTTAGGAATGCCAGCTCTTTCTTACTGATTTAATTAATAGAGGAGATGTGCTTGTTGCAATCGGTAGGGCATACATGGACTGTGTTCCTACCGACACAGTCCATGGGATTCCTTTAGGTGAGGAGAATGTGTGAGTGACAATTATAGTCCCAAAACTGAAACGTGCACTCCTACCTATTCGGACGAGCGAAGCAACATGTATTGAAGAAGTTGTCGGTGGGTTTGTTGCTTGGCCGAAAAGGTTAGTTGTCCTTGAAACAAGTATGAGCCAGGCAAGTTGAGGTCCCAGTCATGCTTCCGACCGAGAAGCTGAGGGAAGCAAACGAATCAAAAAGAGAGCAGGGAAAAAGAAAATATAGTCATAACCGGAGGTATAGCAACAAACTGCGAAACAAGAACTACCTCCGTTCAACTTTAGTGAAATTCCTTTCGAGTTGAGACCTTTGGCATATTACGCACAAAGTTCCTTGCGTGATGGAACCCAAATTGCGTGCCCAACACAACAGTCCGCCAGTGGCGATGACATGCCTATATATATTGGGTTTGAAGATGTATACCATTTCGTAACATTTCAAGAAATTAGTACAAACAGTATAATGGTTTACATCAGGCAATAGATATATCCTTAAACAATACTTATTTTTTCTTGTTAATCTTATGTTGTTTTTCGTAACAAGTTTGACTAATTATTTTGTAGCTATTTAGCAAATAGTTGTGCAAAAACAGGTGTTGATCAACGTTTCGTGTTTATTTCTCCAGTCCTTGTCTCACCAGTTCAACAGAATGTAGATTGCGAAGTCTACTGTAGAAAGAGAGCGAATAATATTCTATGGATCTTTACAAATGCACCAAGAGGAAAGCTGTTTCTCATGTCATATAACAGCGGTCAACATTGGATCTTAGCTGTTATTGATCCGTGAGATGACTCGGTCCTGTATTTTAATCCTCTAGAAAACGAGCCGGGTGAAGATTTTAAATCGCTAATTAAGTTGTAAGTATATTTTTATGTTCCAATTTGTAATTTGACATTACATTATTCTTGTTCTAATTATTTTGAACTTTTTTAAATTGTTAGGACACTTAATGACTGGAAGATTATGGTGGGAAGTGGAGTAAGAGAGCGGTGAAACTACGAGACGTTGATTGATACTATTCGCTATCCTATACAACAAGGTTATGTAGAATGCGCTTATTTTGTGTTAGCCTTTATGCGAGAAATAACATTGAATGTTGATGGACTAGCCTTACTTCAAACTAAGGATTTTTATACCGATGCTGACATGAGTTTGGTAAGGCAAGAGTGGGCTATTTTTGTCATGCCGTTCATACATATAGTTAGAAAACAATATATAAATTTTGTAATATTTTTGTATTAATTGTTGTACATTGTGACAAAATTAATTGCAGATTAGCTATTATTTTATTCTTGGATGTATAATAATGGATCACACATGGGATTTGTCACCCATGGAAAATGGAATGAATTGTGAAATTTTTTTTTCACGGTATTACCTACCACTACGGTTTTCATGCAAAACCGTCGTGGTAGAGGGCTACCATGACGGTTTTGCATAAAAACCGTCATGGAATAGACCTAATTACGCCCCATTTGGTGCTATTTTTGTCTATTTCACAACAGTTAAAAAACCATCGTGGAATTTGAATAGATTTCACGACCCTAGATATCACGACGGTTAGCAAACCATCGTAGAAAATGTGCCACGACGGTTAAAAACTATCGTGGAATCCGTATTTTGTAGTAGTGTCTTCACCATTTTCCTTGGAATTAATATTAATAAAAGCCATGTTCTTCATGAAAATTAAAATAAATAAATAATAAAAGGGCAACAAGTATTAATAAAGGGATATTATTTATTATAATAAGAAGATGTACATGCTGAGAATTTAAATATTACATTAGGAATTAAAACAACATTATTTAGTACTAGCATAATATTAAGCATCAAAGTCATTTCCATTTTCAGTCAAATTATCAATATTTCCATGTGCATTTTCAAAGAAATCTGAAACATCCATATGGGTAAGATCCATGGAATGATCAACAAAATTTGTTTCTACGCTTTTTCCTTCAACCTTCAATAAAGCTTGATAAAGGTCTACAAGATGTTTAGGTGTACGACAAGTACGAGCCCAGTGTCCTTTCATACCACATCTATGGCAAATGTTATCTATATTCTTAGGACTTTTTTCCTTTTCTTGTTTCTCCTTATTATTTTCCTACTTCCGGTGATGATGTGATATCTTCTTAAAAATTGAGGAGTTACTGTTATGACCATCATGATGCCAAGAATTACTATGACTACGACGACGACCACCACCACCACCACGGCCACAGCCATGACCACGACCACGCCCACTATTGTGGAAAGATGTAGCATTCGCTTCAGGGAATTCCATAGGATTTTTCTCATGTGATGCAACATTTTCTTCAGGGAATGGTGTAGAGCCAGTTGGGCAAAGATTGATGATTTTTGATCAAAAGCTCGTTATTTTGCTCAGCTATAAGAAGACATGATATTAGCTCAGAATATTTTTTAAAACCACGCTTTCGATATTGCTGCTGTAGGAGCATATTCGAGGCATGAAAAGTTGAAAAAGTATTTTCTAACATGTCTTTTTCAGTAATATTTTCTCCGCATAATTTAATAAAAAAGTAATACGAAACATTACGGAGTTATACCCGCCAACTGTTTTAAAATCCTGCAACCGCAGGTGTATCCACTCATAGCGGGTTTGTGGAAGTATTATATCCCTTTGGTGGTCTTACCTTTCTTTTAAACTTTGCTAGAGGACAAACGAATCTTTTACCATAAGGTTTTCAGATTTCAATGTTTCATCGAGGTGATGGCATAGAAATATCATTGCCTTAGTGCGATCTTGCAGAGATGCGTCATTTCCTTCCTTAATAGTATTTCCAAGGTTCATGGCATCAAGATGAATTTCAGCGTCAAGTACCCATGGCAAGTAATTTTTTCCCTAGAGATTAAGTGCAACAAACTCAAGCTTCGAGATATTTGACATTGTGAAAAACTAAAACTGAAAAATGTGTATCAGAAAGTATAAATTCATAAAACTATCACAAAAATTAGATATATTGATTATTATAACAAACAAAAATGGCAAACTACATAAATGACATAAGTTATAGAAATATATGAGAATAAATAAAAGATGATAAATAAGAATTACATATTGACATAAATGTAATTAAATATATAAGAATTAATAAAAGATGGTAACTAACAATTAAAAAAAAAAAGAATCAAGATGTTACACGTGATGGAGAAGCAAATATTTTCATGTTATTGTTAGTAGACACAATTAAATAATGTTTATGTATATATATTTATATACCAATAAGTCAAACACAAATATTAAAATAAGAAATAATAATAAGTGATCTTTGAAGAAATTGTGTGGGTACTGATCTAATGGTAAGAACTTATGGACATGAAGACAATTAAGAGATCAAATACATATCAAAGATTGCATTAAGGTAAGCTCTATTAGTGTTGATGGTGTAATTTGACCCGACCACAAAATCTTTTTTCCAGGAGTGGACCGACCACGTGAAGGTAGTAAAATTGCATCCTCCTGCACTCACCGAACACCATTGACCCAACTCGATCCGTTCAGAAGACTCTTCTCGAGGAACCGCGTTACCTGACCAAATTTTACCATGTCGTCGAGATCTGCCATGTGCCCAGGTTAGGCAATATCCAGGGATGGTGTTGTTGACCCAGACAGGCCGCCCCTCGTACGTGGTACCCCTCACGTGTTGGCGGCGGCGCCTTGTCACAACACTCAGTCCACCGCTTGACATCTGACGCATAGCCTGCCATTACGCCTATCCCATCACCGATTTCCGCCGCACACTCAGACAGAGGCTACGCCCATTGGTGCCGGCGTTAGCCCACCCTAGTGTCCCCTGACACTAGACCATGGACACGTGGCACCAGCCTATTGGACTCATAGCGCCTGAGCGTTTGAGGCATGTCTACCCGTCAGGAGCACAAGGGGGTCGACCCGACCAAGTCACTCGAATGCCCTAGTCCACGGGGAACGTCTTTAAATAGAGGATCAACTCACTCCCTCAGGTATGGATATTTTTCTTTGCCAAAACTCTGCCTCTCTATTTACTCATTAGTACCATCACTGACTTAAGCATTCGAGTGTCTATGACAGACGCCCCACCGGTGTCCCCATCACTTCGAGGTGCTTCCCTTTTGCAGGTGACCCGCCACAGAGTGACTATGCAAGACCGATCAGACCGAGCAATCACATCGGATGTTGTGCCGGAGATTTTCGGCATCAACAATTAGAATTGTTAATTTCAAAATTTAACTTCCCAAAAATACCAAAGGTAGAGACTCGTGCTGATAACGTGTTATAATTATATAGGAAATTATAATCAAGCAGAGAAATAGATAATACAATAAGAGAAAATAAATATGCAAAACTAAATATTATTCTTCTATTTAATAATTTATCTCTTGCTTCTTTCTCTCTCTTCTATTCTACAGATGTTTTCTTTCGTTTCTATGTGTGTATCAAACTAGATAAATCAAGGCCTATTTATAGGAGCATATGGCTATGTATTGATCAATCTCCATGATGTCAACTTTTTGACAATTTGGCAACCATTTAGCATGTGGTATATTAAATGCTTATCATCAATGAAAGCTAGTCTTTACAAAATTACTTTAAACAAACTTGAACGAAGGGTAACCACTTGAGTTGAAAGTTAGTAGGGTGGCATCTACTTACACAATCTTTCACAACACCTAAAATCTTTTTGAGACAAATAACAATTTTTTTCTCTATCTTGCCTATATAACATGGTGGTTAAGTTAGATATCAAAACAGCTTTAAGCTCAAAATGTTTCACATTGGAGACCGAAAAATTTTGTATATCATATTCACTTGATTGGTTCTAAAGCCTATGCGCTAAATAAATAGGAAATCATACTATGTAATTCCGAACACATTTAAGACCAAAAAAAAAAAGCATTTTGCTACAGTTTTTTTCCCTCACTCTCTTAGAAGACTTTTTGTTATGAAACGTACGTCTTCTCTCTCAAATTTTTTTTTTAAGACAAATTTTGTCTTTAATACTATATTCTATATGATTTTCAATGCAACTGCATTAAATAATCAAGTCAATTAGAGAAAAAAAGAAAGGTTGTTAGTCAGAGATCAGACCCAAAGATTTGAGTCTAACCTAACATCTTGAAAACAAGATCTCAAATTTGCAGTCAATGTGGCATGCAAAATCAATAATTGGAAAGACCAGTCATATCTTTGTGAAGCATTATAAAACAAAACCTCGGGTCATTATTAAAACACCAAGCAGTAAATGTGACTGCATGAGTAGCAAGCCTATCCGTCACCTGATTACCTTTCTGAAATGCGTTACACCACAACATACATGCTATCTTGTCAAGGAAATTCAAAGCTCTATTTTATCTTGCCAGAAATTTCCATGGTATTCCTACTTTTAGATAGAAGCAGATCAACTACATAGGTTGCCTTTTGTTAGAGTTTGGGGAACCGAATTCTGTTTGGTCCAACCCGAAAAGCTTGCGGTGCGACATATGTGGTTGAGTTTTTGTTAGGAGAATTTTTAGGGCTTGATAGTGATAGCGGGGGGATCAGGCCGCCGTTACACTAATTCAAAATTACTATTAAGGGAATAGACAATGTCTCCATGTTTTTGTTACTTAAACAGTTCAACTTCTTTGCTTGCTTGTTTACCCTTATTTTATTTATTTATTTTTTTTTTCCAGAAATATTGTTTTTAGCTGTTTCTCATTAAAAATTCCTTTTTCTCTACTACCCGTTAAAATAAACTAATTTTTTTCAAATATATTCCTACTTATATTTTACACGCAGTATTTGAAAAAAAAAAAACTATTTTGTTAAATGATCCTAATAAATACTTTTTAACATTTTTTCTTCTTTTTAGAAATCCTTTATTTATTTTTTCAAATGTTTTTAATTAAAATATTTTTGTTGGGTTATACTCTTAGTTTAGGGTTAGTCCATTACTTTTAGTTTTATACGTCACACTATCTCAAACTTTGTATTGTTTCGATGATGGCCCCTATATCAGTATTTCGTCAAAAACTGAATTAAAATTAAACATTTCATATCAATACATGAGCTTAAATTAAGGTTCAAATCATAGTAACATATTTTTGGTAGGGAAACCATACATCGAAATAATTTTATGACGTAAAGTTTGTGTTATATGTATACATCTTTTAATAAAGTACAATTTGCTTTCAAAATGTCTTTGATTCAGGTATAATTTACTTTCAAAAATATATTTCATGATGACTTTACATATAGATAAAGCTCGGGCGATCAACAATATTAATTGTTCAATTTTCATATAATTTGTTACAGAATATTGACAGAAGGATCGTTGGTACAACAATATAAAAGTTCAGAGAAGTCTGATGTATAAATCAAAAGTCAAGTGCCAAGATAAAACATGGTGTATGATTCATGGGTTATTTATGAAACTAACCTCTCTTTTTTTTTTTTTTTAACTTTCTCCTCAAAGTTAATATTCACAAATATTTCGCTACATTTTTAAACATTGTCGTATAAGATATTATTTTCTCAAATGTCACCTTAATAAATTCTTTAACATTTTAGCCAGGAGAAAGAAGTAAATAGCAGATTTCATAAAATAATTAAAGTAAATAGCATGTGTTTAAATTATGTGAAGTAAATAACATATATACCAAATAAATGATTTGTTTTTATGTCAAATTAATTTATTAGGTAAATAATTTATTTACGTATTGCAAATAAGTTTTTTGCCTAGTAAATTTTTCATTGACCTGATAAATATTTTATTTACTCCAAACATTTTAAGAATCTACAATTTACTTTAATTAATTTTATAAAAACACTATTTGTTACAATTTTCCCCCCACAACATCTTGTTTAGTTTCTTGGTCTTTATTTTGTTGCCTATTAATTTTTGAAATCTTGCAACTTTAAATGTCTCCCAATAATTTTTTTATTATTATTTTTTTTTCGGATCTTTCCTTCGAAACAATGGCCTTCTTGAAAATATATTTCATGTATTCTTCTAATATATTATTTTCTCAAATGTGATCCTGTTATATTTTTTCCCTAATTGCCTCCATTGAATAACTTTTATGAAATGTGTCCTTTCTTCTTCTTTTTTTTTTTTTTCTTTCCCAAAAAGCCATCTCATTTATTATTCAAGTGTATTGTCGAAAACACATGCTTTCTTTTTCTAATGATTTTTAGATTTAAATGTTTATCGTTAAAATATATTTTTCCCCTTTACAATAATAATAGTAGTAATATTCGGGTAATCCACTGAAACATTAGTTTATCAAATCCTGATAAAAAAATCTTTTGCATAATTATTCTACAAAAAAGACTTTTCTCAAATAGGTCTCAAGCTTTTCTTTAAAAATTTATGTTTATTTTTTAAGTGTTTTGTTCGAAACATATGTTATTGTTGTTGTATTGAGTCTTCAATTATTTAAGACTACTTTAGTCAACGGGGTTGAACCCTTTTATTTGTACACATTTTCGGATCCAAGGACAACAATAGTGACAAAATCGAGACCTTTCCCTTATTCTTCTAAAAAACTATTTTCCTCATAAATGTGAATTTATACTATAAATATGTACGTACTATAATATTATAAAAAATGCTTTTGTTTCTTCGAAATAACTCGACAATATTTTTTACACTAAACCAATTAAATAATAACACCTAACTTTTTGCATAAACTAGCTGGTATATCAAATACTAGTAAAATAAGAAAATATTACAAAATTTGTATCTTACAGAACTTTGTTAGGTTTAAAGGTTAAATAATCATTAATATTAGAAAATGGCCGATATTTTTCTACTAACTAATTGTGTAAAATATATAGATATAAATATATATTTTCCCTTTGCTTGTTGGAGATGAATAAGGGTATTTTGGTTACGTTCATAATTTTTTCTTTTTATTTAGCAGAGACTCGTCATGTGAAGTTTTTAAAGTCGGGGATCAAAATAGCAATTGACCTTAGTTTAGGGACTCAAAATATAATATACCCCTATAAATAGGATTAATTATATTCGGTGTCATCATAACTAAAATGTTATAAATCCCAACAGAGTGCGGTTTCTGCAGATAACGTGAGCAAGGTGACAATGGTTCATAGTTATAACAAGTCCCGTTATTTCAATATCTTATTAATCTTGATTTGCTTCATGTGTTCTAAATCTTCAGGTATGTTTGTTTTAATTCAATTTTTAGTACTTATTCAAGCTAATATACTCGTACTAATTGGATATTGGAAGGAAAAATAGATGTATATACATCTAGTCTAATATTCTTATCAAACATAACCTATGGCATACATATATGTGTGTGTATACATACATATTAGTGCGCATATATATATATATATATATATATATGTACACATATATTTTGTTGGTGACTTATATCTTCTAATTGTGTCAGGAGTTCAATTGATTATATCAGCTCCACTCACTGATGCGAAACCAGGTAAGCTCTTTCCTTTCTGTTTGCTAATGACTTTTAAATCTAGCAGAAAATAAAAGTGATTTCATAATCAATTACGAATTATTTTCTCGATTTATTTTCTGTTATAAAATCGTTGTAGAGCTCAAATTCAGAACATGGAAAAAAAAAAAAAGTGTTAACAGGACTATAAAAAAGATTCAAATTGTTCAAAATTCAGAAAATTATTTGTTCGGTACAGAACATAAGACTCGGATTTAATTTTCTCAACTTCTTTTGAGGTTTTTGTTTTTGCTTTATTTGGAGTGGCAATATTTTGGAAAAGGATTATTCCTCTCAATTATGGTCAACCATGTGATGTAGAGACATGTACCGCGAAGTGCAAGTAAAGTATCCAACAACAATTGAAGGAGTGTTGGAATGTGCCGCTTTTACGAAAGATTCAATGTTATTGTTATGTGGAGGAAAAAAAATTGACTGTTTGCTTATGTAATTTGTGTAATTAATTACTAAAATAATTATAAGTGGCGCGGGAGCTAACGCTTGGGGCGTTTGCCGGATTATATTATATTTGCCCCATCAAATTTTAAAACATCTTCACTTAATTTAACTTTTCTCAATAAAAAATTATCATTCCAAGTTGTTTAGTGACGGAGTCGGGATTTATTGGTAGGGTGGGCCAAAATTTTTTTAATCAAGATTATACTAACATATATATCTATATATGTAACAATTTTTTTTATTAAATTCATGATATATTGACACATGAAAATATCAGTATTATATCTAAATAGGACAACATGTTACTATCAATTATATGCAATTAAAAATAAAAATAATGCAAGAAAGAACCTAAAATTGACGTGTTAATTTTAATATCTTCATGATACCGTAGCCATTCAAGTTTCACATTTTGAAACTCCAAGTCTAATATATCACTTATAAAAAAGAAAAAAAAATTATACACTTGTAAATAACATTATTTTCTCAATAAGAGAGCAGTTATGTTAAATTCACATACCTCAAAATATTATTTTCTTTTCTTAAAAATAAGTTGTGCTCGACAATCTTTCATAGAGACAAACTCATCTATAATTGATTCAGTATTAAATTTTGTAGCAATTTTCTTCTCAATGTAGACAATCAAACAATTATTCAAAAATTATCTTCCATCAACGGCACCAATACCATTACATCCCATGAGCCCAAAATTCTTCACATAAAAAAAAAAAAAAGGCATGTCTAAGTTTATCACAAACTAAATTTAAAAAAAAAAATTATTTAAATCTAAAATATTAATTAAGCAATGCTATTTCTAATTTTCTCAGCTAAAATCCACAATAAAAACTAAAATCACTAATTTCTAGCGAGATATTTTCAATTTTCTAATCAGAATTAACATATTATCACCAATACATAAGAACAAACCAAAAAAAATTCAGAAAAAACAGTAGCACCATGGCCTACCAATTCCATATTAAGACAAATACAAAAAATCACAATCAAATTTAAAAAAAAAAAAAAGAATCAGAATAAACAGCGAGAAAAAGAAATACAAACTTAAAGTGGAAGCAAGAAGTTTAAGAAGAATGAATTGATAGACCAAGACAAAGTTGTCTCAAGTTAAGAAGAAATCCAATATAGTAAACCGAAGAAAAATAAAAATCACATCTTGAACAACAGAGCAAATTTTCAAATTTGTTAATTTGTTTGGGAATGGTGGAATAATAAAGTGAAGAGTTGACTTCTTTCAGAAGCTATTAGTTTATGTGTAGACAAAATATTACTTAGCATAATGGGCCAGTCTATTGAAATACTAGGCTATAAATTGTAGTTCATATTTAGATTTGAAATAATTACATAAAAAGCCTATTTTCAAAGTCCCATTTTAAAATATGTCCTTTTTTTATAAATTACTTAATTGTCCATTTAAAAAAAAAACAACTACTTATAGTACCTATTTTGCTCTTTTACTATATTTAACATCATTTTCCTTCATTATGATTCATATTTTTTTCCTTATTTGTTCATCATTATTGTATATTCATCTTAATGACTAGTTCTTTATTATAGTGATGGCTTATTAGTATAATTAAGGTGTTTTATAAACATATTTCTTAAGTATGATTTAGATTTCTTAGAAACCTATTTTTTAATATAATTTATGTTCTTTAGGATAATTGTAATGTTATTTTGATAATTTATTTATTTATTATTATTATTGGTATTTTTTTTTAATAGTTAGTTTCTAAAGTTTAAATGTGTGATGAAATTATTTATTTCTTTATGATAATTACTATATCATTATGATGTTTTTTTAAATATGTTATGCTTTTTTTCTTTATAGTATTACTATATCATTATGATGTCTTTTTCTTTATGATAATTACTATATCATTATGATTTTTTTTAAGGTTTTAACGTATTTCATATTTCTTTACAATATCTATTTATTTTTTTATATGTTCATTGTAAATTTTATTTAATGACCAATTATTTATTATAATGATTGTTTTTCATTCATCATACAACTAACATCAGTTATGGTCCTTTTTTTTTCTCTTTACAATAAAGCAAGTAAAATAGTATTTTTTTTCATTTTATAAAAGATTTGTTTAGTTTTACATTTTTTAGAGGTTTTTTCTTTCATTTATTAATCAATTCTTTATTTGTTTAGTTTCAATTATTAATGAAAGGGTAATATGGTCTTTACAAGTATCAATTTAGACATTCATATAAATAAACGAGAAAATGGACATTTTTTAAATCACAATATTCAATTTAGACATTTATGTAAATAATTATTTAGATTTTAGGTCAAGCCACTAGGCCCACTAATGTATATGGATTTAATTAAACTTTTTTTATATAATCCAAATTATTTACCCAATAAAATATAAAGAAGTCTTAATTTATGGAGGGTCAAGACTAGTTTATACACTACCAATATTGTTTTTTTAATAAAAAAACCCCACTATATAAAAATTTCACAAAAGGTTAGGGGGGTCCATGCCCCCCCAGCCCCCTCCCTCCGCCATTGTTTATGTTGATCGTGTGTGTGTGTGTGTGTATGTATATATCCAATATGACCTTTGATATATCCAGCTCTTATTTTTAACTTTTTAGAAAAGAATCCGAGGCTTTCCTCCTATCCTTTGTAATTTGGACTTGAAACTTATGGCTCGTTTTTGTGGTAACAAAGTGCAAAGTGGTGTCAGATACTTTGCTCAATGGAAGCCTTCTTTTTGTAAATGGCTGTTTGCAGTCAAAGAAATAAAAAATGATTCTCCATGTTCAAATTCTCGAAGCAAAAACAAAATTAAAAAAAAAATAAAAAAAATAAAAAAAAAAACAAAAACTGTAGGAAAAATAAGGGTCTCGCAATGGAAGCACAATTTATAATTTTTAAATAAATTATGAACATATATACCACTCGAAGAGGAGAACAATATTTCGGGCAAAGATTTCCTTGAGAACGGAATCAAGAAAATCCTCAACCAACTGGTTTTCTTTGCTATTCTCAAGAGTCGATGTATATGTTGGCACACTTTCAATGCTTCTTTAATTGATCAGGTATTTGTATTCTCCTTCCAACTACAAGAGAACCCAGAATAATCAATTTCTTGAGATGAACAATTATTTATTCTCCCTAGCCTCTAATAGCAGTTATCTTGTTCTCTTGTGATCTAATAAAAAATAGCACCCTAATTAGTTTACTTATAGGTGAGAATGTAAGCCCTAGCGTTTATCTTTTGAATAATAGTATTGCTAAGTTTCCTATTTAAATTAAATAATACCACTTCGGTCATTGTCTATTTTAAATAGTTTGCCATTATTCAAATATATTCTCCAGAATTAAGTAAATTAATTCAGCCAAATATGTCAGGAAAATCCGGGTTATACAGACACAAGAAAGTACATCTGGTTAGCCGAACCTGTACCACCGATTGACTAGACATGTGCCACCGGTTGATCAAATGAGGCCTGATCGCACTTAGTTTTGTATTCTTTACAATAACCAATTTTCATACAAAAACATCTCAATCCCATACAAAAGGAATCAAGGAGCTAGCAAAGGGATCCAATGGACGGATACAATCAATCTCTAATAATTTATAGCCTAACCAATCCCAATTATTAATTTCGATGTGACTGTACTAAAAATCTAAAACTGCACTCTTCATTGTACACCGTCTATTCACAAAAGATCCAAATAATCTTGTCTATGATTAATCTGCATCGATGTAACATCCTTATAGGTTATTTATGATTAGTTTATGGTCAAAGTTGTATTTTACTTTTCGATCATTTTAATTTTACTTTCAATCATCACACTATTGAAATAACCCTATTTATAAATCCATATAACTAGAAATCATTTAACAAATGTCCTCGTGATTGGATCTCATATGCTTGCCCAAACCCAAACGATCCTATTAAGTAGATAACATTATCTCTTCATAAAAAAAAACCAAGGATTCTATACCTAAAATTACGTTCCATAATTTACAAGTCATACCCAAACATAATTTATTGTAGTTTGAAAGAATAACCCAAATTTTATAGAAACTCTAAACCTACTCCTTCCTCAAATTAGATTTGAAAACCAGATCTTAACAGCCGCTGCCGCCGCCTCCGGCCGATCCGTTGTCAGAGAAGACGGAGTCGCCGCATCTCATAATGACTGGATCATGAGGGAGATCCAGACGGGGGCAATTCTAAAGCGACGTGATTGAGCGAACCTTTGTTTCTCCATCGCGATAGAATCGCCAGAACCCTTACGAGATTGCGAATGATCTCATGTTAATGCCAGACAAGACATTCGGGATTTTCGCCGTCAATCGTTCTCGTGACGGCGACATTAACGACAGAATCCGTTGTCTC
This sequence comes from Ficus carica, assembly GCA_009761775.1. Lineage (NCBI taxonomy): Eukaryota > Viridiplantae > Streptophyta > Magnoliopsida > Rosales > Moraceae > Ficus > Ficus carica. The sequence goes on along the minus strand of CM019744.1, from coordinate 15,253,915 downwards.
TTCAAACGGGTGGAATTCTCACCTCGCGAAGAAGATCCGCAATTTCACTGTCGTGACTTGCGATTATCTTCGTCCCCAAGCCGAGGAAGTCTGGCGATTCTCGTCGTCGATCATGGTCGACGACGAAGTGTATGGGAATGGCAATTCTGAGAAGGGGGAACTCAGTGGAGAGAGAGGAGAGAGAACAACATGGGTATATTTGGTATTCTATTTGCTAATAAATCTAAAATTAATCAAATTATGCTATCAATTTTTTAAAAATTATATGCTATATATTTCAATCTACCCTATCAATTATGTTTTTTTGTCCTCATTAAACTTTTTACATGTATGTGTTCCCATTAAACTTTACATGATTTTCTTACTTTTATTTTTCTAATTAAAAATAATAATAACTTGTGTTCCCACGGCTGGTTGCTCCATTTGGAAGGAAAAGAGGAAGACGTTCCAATGTTAGAGGAGCAAAACCGGCACTATTCCCGGATATCAGTTTACAAATGACATTAAATATAATTATCACTTTTTTCAGAGCACCTGGTATGTTCCTTTTAAGAAATTTTTGGTGTAGCGACACACATACATAAATATATATATGGACTACTCTCATGTCCAGCAGAACGATTGTCCAGCGATACAATACGTGTAGAGGATCAGTACAATTCGAGAAAAAAACGCGATACAACCTGTTAAAAAGAGAAAGAAAGAGCTAGAGATAGATAGAAAAACTCTCTCATTCGATAATCTGGTGGTGTCGTAGGAAAGAGTTCTCGTGTCTATATGTATATATAAGTACTTTTCAGATAGCAATAATAAGACTAATAACAGACGATATATATCATCGAATCCTGTGTCTATCTATGTGTAAAGATATGATATATATACATACATGTATATATATATATAGCTTCAAATGCTGATCAGATGATCTTCTTCTCAAAGTGCGGTAGATATTGAACGAGCATTCAAATAGAACAAACACCAACATACACAAAAACGCCATATGACGCGTCGAGTGGTCATTTTCATATGAGTAAATCAACAGTGGCTAAAACATTCTCTTCCTCTCACTTGTGAAAAAAATTAAAAAAAGAAAGGGAAGAGCACGTCATGAACAGTTTGCAATTTGGATTTATCGAGCCTGGGAAAAGTGACAAGGGAAAGACTAGTTTTTTTATTTTTAGAAAATAAAAAAAGGAGATTGATAAAACTCATAAAGTCGGTGAAATGAGACTGACAAAATAAGAGATGGTACTACTACTGATCAGTAATATATATGTGCATATAAATATATATATATATGTGTGGTGTGTACTAACAAAGTTACCCCATTGTTCGAGATAAATCCCCCATCGATATGTAACTTTCTTTGTATGCAAAAAGAGAGCAAAAGACAGCGAAGCTTAGCAGAAAGACCATTCCTCCCGACTCTAGTTGTGTTCTGCATATCACAAAGTACCATTTGTTAATCATCTTACTAATTACACATTTTAATCAACTTAATTTGTTAATGCATGTATGGGTCACTTTCAAAAATGGATTAGTTATGTGTACAAATTTGGTGTTTTAGTGACGTGTAAGTTAGGTTTTTGAGTTGGCATTTATGGCAACAGATTCAAGAAATGGGTAAATTGTTAGATCTTTTCAGTTTTCAATATATTGAATCCTGAGTTCAAGAATCAAGGAACAGTTAAATCTAATGGTATGCTACAACCGAAAATTTTAATGGTAAGGTTGAAAATACAGTTTACTAGAATAAATATTTCGGGTGTGTTTGGACCTGTGGTCCAAACCCATGGATTTTAACTCAATTTTTGTCTTTTTCCCCAAAAGTTTTTTGTCTTTTCTGAAAAAGTACACATCAATCACTATTTTAACTTATCAATTTCAACTCAAACTCATACACCAAACAAACCCCTTTTCAAAACTTGAAGATAAGATATTCGAACTATACACTTCATGATGATGTTAGATATGGAATTAACTGCTCTGTTTACAATCACATTTGAAATAAATTTTCATGAATACTAGGTTGTGGTCAAATTATTAAAAATATATGACCGTTGTTTATTATGATGCAATTCTTTTATTTAGAACTTTAAGTTTTCTATTTATACAGAACTAGTCCCCATGAATATATGTTTATATATATACTTATCTATACTTTTTTTGCTGGTAATTTGGCCTCTCATTAGTTGGAGTACGCTTTATCTTTTAGGTACAAAAAGCATAAAAAAGATGCTCAAGACTCTTATAAGCTGTGTTTCGAGGTTGTGATATAATAATATATATATGTTATATACAAATCTGTACAAATGTATATTGCCGAGGTTTTTTTTTTTTTTTTTTTTTATGTTTTGCAGGTAATATTTAGGTGTGATAATATGGATTCTATGAGCTCTGATAGTGAGGAGAAACTGAAGGAAGATATGGAAGATGATAATGAGAATCATGACATCCTCAAAAGGCAAATCTCTAGCCATCCTTTATATGGGCTGTTGGTTGAATCCCACATTGATTGTTTGAAGGTCTCTCTCTCTCTCTCTCTCTCTCTCTAGGATTTGTAACTCATATATTTCACTCTTGGTTTATACAAAACGGGCAGGATCGAACCTACAGCCTCCTCCAAAAACCCGTCCCACCCGAACCTCGCGGTGGATCTAGAACGGTCTTAGACCGGAGGAGTTGGTTCTTTATTTTGAATTGCAAGTCACAAATGTTTTATTTCTTGTTTAGGTTGGTGCGATTGGTGAACTGGAAACAATGAATGAGAGTAGCTATATGAAGCAGAAAGAAAAGATGGCGAGTTTGGGCATGCTTAAACAATCAGAGCTAGATCATTTCATGGTAAAATTTCAGTTTGTGTTTACTTGATAAAAGTAATTGCTACTGATCTGACAGATATTTGGTTAACATGAGATAATTGCGTGAGTTTTAACGTGGAATATTCGTGTCAAGATCTATGAGGTCGTGGTCAAACCAAAAAGGAAAGTTATATAATTGCATATATGTATATATCTACGTATATGCAATCATATATATATGCTTCACCTGATCGTATGATCAGATGGAGGATAAGTCATGTTGAAAGGGACAGGACTAAGATCATGAAATCTGCATGGAAGTTTGCTCTTAGTGGTTAACAACTACTAATGCCCACTTTCACTTTGATTTTCGGGGTTTTTTTTTTTTTTTTTTTTTTTTTTTTGACGCTTTTTCTTTTTGTTTTGTTTTGTTTTTTGTTGTTTTGTTTTGTTTTAATATTGTTTATAAAATAAGGAGAAAAAAAAAAAAACATGTTTAGCTGGGAACTCGCTCCATATAATGTTCTCAAATTCGAATCTATCAATTGAATAAAACTCAGTTGTTTTAAGTAAAGAGGCTAATCACACATTTATACTTGTTATATTCATCAACTTGTAAAATCTAAGTTAAAAACGTTAAAAAGAAAAATAAAAAATAAAAAACATTTAAAAGAAAATTAACGCAAATAGTCTAATTGTGGATATCAAAAAGAGATCAAACTATATGAAAGAAAAGAAACCCTAAAGGCTAAAACATATCAGATGGGTTCAGGGAAGGAAGAAAAGGAACAACAAATTTCAAATTTTTGAAACCAAAGTTCAAGCGCATTCTATAATTTTCTTTATACTTTAATCTCCCAAATTTGTGAAAAGATTTCTTGGTGTACTCTCTTTTTTTTTTTTTTTTTTTTTTTTTTTTTTTTTTTTAAAGGACTTTGTGTTGTGACGTAGCTTGGTTATCTTTTGTGGTATTCTTCATTCAGCAGTACTAACAACTATAAGAAATAATATATATACATATATATGTATGAATATGTATATATATATATATATGAGCAGGAAGCATACTGCTTAGCACTCGGGAAGTTGAAAGAAGCAATTGAAGAACCACAACAGAAATCAATGGCATTTATTAAGAGCATGCATTCTCAGCTCACTGAACTTACGAGAATCCCCCATCCTCCTGATTCTGCCAGCTCTCTTCTGGTCAGTTCACAAACTCGTACATATACCCTACTTTTTTGGATTATTATTTCAAATTTGAACCGAATAATATGAATTATCTAACTTTGCCCAACTTAAAATGGTACAAAAACCCCCCCTAAACTTATTAGAAGTTGCAACTTTGGTACTTCCATCATTGCAGCATCAACTTTTTTTTTTTTTTTTTTTGTACAATTTTAATCACGTATAAATATGTGCTAATTAGTGACTCGTATATGTGATAGAAACAGTTCAAATATTGTATTTTTCTAACTAATCACGTGACATATATATGTGGTTAAAATCATTAAAAACATGGTCTCAAGGCTAAAAGTACTGAAGTTGTAAGATATGATAAGCTGAGGGACTAATTTTGCGTTTTAAGTTATAAGAAGCAAAATAGGATTAACATCTATTCTTCAAAGACTAAATTTGAAATTGATCCTTTCTTTTCTAATGGAAACCTATATATCCCTAAGGTAACTTTTTTCACAAAAAAATTTTTCTGGAAAACTTTTTTCACAATTAGACACCTACAACACTCTCTCCTTCATAAATACTATATATATATATATATATATGTATATACTGCCATGCCAACTGTTATGCATATTAATGTTGCATTTTCCAAATTTCAACACGTGAATTTTATATAAAACTCAATTTTAAAAGACTAAATATTCCATTCATTTAAATGTTACAACTAGTTAACTTATCAATATTTACCTGTTAATTAAATCTAAATCTCAAAAAGACATGACAAAATTAATTGAAAAAAGCTGAAAGATTTATCAGTAATCTGGAATAAATTTTACATCAGAAAGAACTGCTGCAGGTTCTAGAAGTTTATTTATACGTTTATTTCAAAGAATATAAAAAACTATACACTGCTTGATCATATGTAAAACTTATAGAAGACACTAAAATGTTACACATAAGGAATTTCTTAAATTAGTCTGTTTGGTTAAGTGGTTTACATTGTAAGTTTAAATTTTTATAAGAAAATATTGTGAAAAAAAATATAAATTATTAGTCGTTTGAATCAATGATCCAAACAGGAGTTTATTGACATGTCGCTAATCAGTAGCACAGCTAGAGATTGTTGCTATAGAACAGCCAAATCCACTAAACCACTTAGTTAATCATGAGTAAATAATATCTAATTAACTTCTAGCTTCAACATTTTAAACTATATCTCATTAAATTGTAGGTTCAACATTTTTTTTTTTTTTTTTGGTAATGTAATCAAGTCTTCGTATAATCCAACCCCCACCCCCCCCCCCCCCCCCCCCCTCTTTTAAAAAAAAAAAAAAAAACTTGTAATTTGAGAAGTTACCAGACTCATCAGTAACTTGTAAAATATACTAACTTGTGTTTGCATTTTCTTTTTCTTGAGGTGACTTACTCTTACTATATTTACTTTTGAACAAATACTCGTCAAATTAGAAACCACAAGATCATTATAATTGCAATGACCTATTCAATGAATTCGTAAAACAATCCGAAGCACACAAATATGAGATATAGGTTTAGTCTAGATAGATCCTATAATACGGAAGTGAAGTGGTATTTTATTTGTTCTCTCTCTTTTTGTGGAGTAGTTTTGCTCTTTTAGGACAAACTTCATTGTAGTTTCTTTTTATTTTTAACTACTATGTGAGATGTGTAGATAACAAGGGTACTAATTAGGGTGCCGATCTAGTTAGATATCTTCGGTACATCTACTTATTTTTGTCACCTTTATTTATATATATATATATATATATATATATAATAAGAGAAATAATCTATACTCATTCTTGTTTCTCAACATTTAAATTTTAGGTGAAAGCAAGAAATGAATGAGAAAGGCCACGATTTTGGATGCAAATTACTCAGTTTGGCATCGCTCAAGGCAACAAGAGAGATATCATATGCTGCAGAACATATTCCTAACACAGTGATGCAGGTTGATCTTGATTCGGAGGTTTATCTACAAAAATATGCATTTTTTTTTTTTTTTTTTTTTGTAATCTTTCTTTCTTTTAGGTTTGAAGAGTTTGTAGGACTTGTGATCAATCTCTAAACATGTAGGAATTGGAATTTATGAAAAACTGGCTTTCTTTTCCGGCGGGAGAACAGAATATTCCACCTTTCACTAGCTGTTGCAGGATCTGGATTGCTTCCATGCTGATATTGTATTGAAATGGAGGAACTCCATTTAGTATCAAAAATGGAGGAACTCAAAAGAGTGTTAAAATAGATTTCTTTATCTGTCTGAAAGATCGTATAGTAAATCATGATATTCTCTTCTTTTTCTTTTTATTATCATTTATACTAATGACGCGTGGCACGTGCATTTGAAAAATAAATATAAAAAAAATAATAAGTGGGTGGCACTATTAGAAAATAGTGGCTAGTTGAGAGAACTCTAGGCAAAAAAAATTGTTATTTGGGACTAATCATTTGAATACTGGTAAAAAATGAAAGAAAAAAGTGAAAAAAAATTGGTAAATCAAATAGAAAATTAATTATAAAATATTGCAAGAAAATATTAGTTCAAAGAGCTTTATGAAAAAAAAAATGTTTAAATAGGAACATATTTGATAAAAACCATTTTAACAGTGACAAGAAGACAAAAGAAATAAAGATGAAAAATATTGTTACAAGATAGATGGAGGGTGGTTTGGCTCTTTTTAATATAGTATAGTATAGATAAATATAGATATTGATAGCTTTACTTAGTTGAATGTAGCATTGAGTAATTTGGATATTTGATTCTAAATTTTTTCAAAAAAACAAAAGCCTTCTTAATTTGTCAAGAAATATTGGTGGCTTTCCCTTTTAAGACTCGTTTTTATCCTTTGGACAACTCGTACACGTTTTTTTGGTTTTTTGGTTTTTTTTTTTTTTTTTTTGGTTTTTTTTGGGTTTTTTTTTGTTTTCTTTTTTAGTTGAGTTGCTCATCATATACGTATCAATTCTCTTTCTAAAGTCAATGGTAATAGTTTAAGTGCGTTAATACAGTTTGTGTAGATAATGTCTCAACAGATAGTGCACTACATATGAATACACCTCTTTTCCTCTTTTGGCAAAACAAACCAAGTGATTTGCACATGTTTTATGCATGTCCACAGCACAGAAAAAATAAACAAAGACAACTCAAAGAATATTTTATGAATTTTGTAAACAGAAAAGCTCACAAAATAATATGTGGGTTATTCTTTTCTTCACCTAAAACCGCCAAAGTCCTTGTCCCTGACTAATACTCTTAATATTAAATTAATAAAACACACACAATCAAGCATTAACATACCACGAGTGATGAAGTCAAAAATTTATTATGAGAGAGGTTGTATGTAAATTTATTTTATATATATATATAGAGAGAGAGAGAGAGAGAGGGAGAGAGACTAAAAAGAAAAAACAAAAGTTTGAGAGGAGGCTTGGACGGGGTTACATGTAAATTTGTAGAACAATATGTAGGCTTCAAAAAAAAAAAAAAAAAAAAAGGAGAAAGTTGAGGGGGGACCCTCCTGAGCATTCATTGGCTTTTTGTCCCTGCAAACAACATTCTGACTTCCACGCAGTCTTTTCACTGACCAAAAAACAATTTTTTTGTTAACACAAGCTTGCAAAGGGGACAGAAGAGCTTATAAACCCACTGATTATCTTTTAACTATTCCAAATGGACCTTTTGGTATCTAACATATTCCAGCACACCCCGTAACCATCATCCACGGCGGCCTATCTCTTGCTAGAAAAGCCTATTAGGTATAACTCATGCAAAACCATCATCCACAAATCTTGCCTCCTATGTCTGATCCCATACCCCGAATGCTTTGACTTGAACCTGTGACGTGATAGACTAGCTCTGATACCAATTGTAAAAAACCTATTAGATAGAACTTATCATCACAAAACCGACTTCCAAGAAGTGAACCAAGGACTTGTAAAACCCACGAATCATCTCATAATTATTTCAAGTGGGCCTTTTGGTATGACAAAAACCATATGTTTTGGTTGTAAATTAATCTTATATCATGCATTTCACATACAGCAAAGCACTAATGTCATTCAAAAATGAGTTGGGTGGCATTATTAGATACCCATCATCTCAAACCTAAACTTCCATTCAAACATTTACATCCACAAAAAAATGCAACAGCTCTTCCTTATTTTATTGAAGTAAATGTCAGAGTATCTGAAAGAGAGATTGGATTATTAACTGAAATATTCACAAATTCTCAAACTCGATCTTGAAGAGAAATTTTGGCTTAAATCCGTAACTACACAAAGGATGAACATGCCCTTTTCAGAGTGAGCCTTACATATTTGTTTTGTAAGTGATCAGTTAGAGACCATGCTCTCAGTCTCTTTGACAAAGCCATCTCCTGTCCAATCTTTGTCGGACTGCAAACCCTTCCGGATCGCTTTCCTCTGTTTGATTGCTTCTTGCTGTCTTGTTACCAAATCAGTGTGAGTGGTAAAATATTCAAGGGAAGCCCTAGAAAATTGCAAAAAAACAGATAAAGAAAAAGGTAAATGATGAGCTTTGTTGTATGTCATAGAATATGAAATTCTAAACAGAATTGTAAAGAAAAAAAGAAGTGCATACCCTCTAAAATCTTCAATTGATGAGAAATTGTGCGATCTCATAAAATCTTTCAGCTCGTCACATAGTTTCTTCACAAGACCGTAACCGTGCATCATAACCCCAGTACAGACCTACAAACAAAATTCAATGACCTCACACGCTTTAGTATAACATTGCTAAATGTGAATGTATCACATCCTCAAATGTAAATAATACAATATAACCTAGTGAAAAAAACAAAACAAAAAAAAAAACAAAAACAAGCAAACAAACAAACAAACAATAAAACAAGAGTTTTCTAGTAAGTTTCCACCAGTATTAGCATGAGTGTCTAATGAAGCCATTAATGCCACAAAAATAGCAATTATTTAGATTTTTTATCCTACCTGAACGGTATTTGCTCCGAGAAGAATAAATTCGGCCGCATCACCGCCTGTCTCGACGCCACCAATGCCAGAGAGCGAGTAATCATTGTCATTAAATTCTGACTTCATCATCTTTGCAATGTTCATCACTTTCGCGAGTGCAATAGGATGGACTGCCTTGGAAGAATAGCCTCCAGGAGTTGAGTACCTGAAAGAAAATTTAAGCAGTTAAACTTTGCTAAGATGCAATATGAAAAACCATGATATGTTTTAAGAAAGTTTCAGCTTCAAACCCCTCCACACAAGGCTCAGGGCGTAAAGTGTTAAGATTGATTCCCATCACACTCATGATTGTGTTGATTGCTGCTATGCCCTCGCATCCCGAGCTCAGAGCCACCCTGGATGGCTGTAGAAAAGAGGATGATTGACGACATTATTTATCAAATAATATCATTCTTAATTATTAAAAAAAAAAAAGGAAAATGCCAAGAAAATGTCTTTCTTCTGCTATTTGCATATGGACTCAATAAATAGCCATAAACAAGCCATTAATATAGGAATTAACATTGACCTCTGAATAATTCGATTAACCATAAGACCCCTCAATGTCGAAGTAGATTATAGCATTTTACCATCTGGATTTTCCTCTAGAAAGAAGGTAAGCTCGGCCCTCAAATTGTAATTAAAAATTGCCAAGAGAAGCATCTCACAAGCCAGATTTTCAATCCAATTTTCATCCAGACAGCAACTCCAACACAAAATTATATCAATCTTACTGATGCAACGAAAAAAATGAGTATTAAGAAGCAATGCAATGATGTAGAACTAAGCTGCACATACACAATTTATATGCAACATTACACATGTAACTCAGGTTTGAGGTGCGATACAAAAATGTTACGATTTTTCTTTCTTTTTGTAGTAGATAAAAGTTAAAATTTAGAATACATAAGTTAAAACTGCACAAAGAAAAACAAGGGCAAAATTTACCTGGGTGATGTCTGTGATGTTAGGAGTCATCTTTGCCCAAACAGGAATTGTAGCTTTCGCATTAATCCAACCACAAACCTCTTCCAAAAGTGCACAATCCTGACCAACTGCGGCGCCCATCTTGCGCTCTGGCATACCATGAGGGCAAGAAAAATTGATTTCGAATGCATCCTAAAGAGAACATATAAGAAGGTTATACAACAAAATTCCCATGTTAAACAAACATAGTAAAGATTTAAGCAATACTCCAGCTTACAACTCCAGTTTGCTCCACTCGGTCGATAAGTTCCTCCCAGGCAGCTTTGTTGTATTCCTCCATAATTGAAGCTATCAGAATTCTATCTGGATATTCTTCCTTTAGTTGCTTGAATTCCTTCAGCATGGTTTCAAGAGGCCTATCACTAATTAGTTCTATGTTCTCCCACCCAATAATTTGTCCTTTGGGGGAGCCATTAGCACCAGCTCGTAACCGAGCATACCGAGGAGTGACATTAATAACTTTTGCTGCATCCAGGGACACCTATCAATATAATAAACAGGAATCAAAATTGGTAAAAAGGAAAACAGAGATCTGACATCATGGTTTGGAATAACTCTTAAAAATGGTAAAAAGGAAAACAGAAATCCGACATTACGATTTGTAATCACCGAAAAATGACCAATGAGAACTTGAAAGGCTTTTTCAAATACGATCCATCCAAGATCGTTTTGTTACTTGTTATGATAGATAACATAAGAACCAACTTTTAATCTTGAAGATTGTCAAGAGTGCATTTCAATTTGCAAATCTAAAATGTTATAAAGAGTTACTCTTTATTTTTTATTTTTATTTTTTTTTAATTATCAACTTAATTGACCCTCTTGAGGAAAGATCAAGTTTCTCTAAATTCGTCCCTCCATTGACATTCCAAAATGAGTATCTTGGTAAAAGAAAAATGTCAGTGGTGATCACTGTAACATCATAATGGGCAAATTGTTCAGTCAAGAAATTCACCAACAATTTATCACCTGTTCTTCCCAGACTTCTTGATGATTCAGATTGAGATTTACCAAGATGGGTAAAAGTAAAAACAACAGGAGCATCAGTCAAAATTCGGCCCCAAATATGATATATTGGGGCCTCCATTAAACAGGTCAGTAAACTATTATGTGACAAATGAAGATTCACTTTTTAAAACAGATCGCCCAACAAAAAGGTACAACACTAATTTATTTTTCTCTCATTTTCTCACCAAGCAAACATCAGAACTAAAAATGAAAAAGAAAAAGGACTCACAGTTTTGGCAATCACAGCACCCCAACCCTCATCAAAGGCCCTCTTCATGACTGTGTAGTTGGTCCCGGGTGGGCCCGACCCGATCACAAATGGGTTGGGCATGTGCAGTCCATTGACAGTCACACCAAGGTCAGGCTCTTTCTGGGTTGTCTCGGACGCCAAAACCCTGAACCCAACTCTGCTTGATCGAAGTAGAAAACAAGTTTTGGGACCAGTTTGGGCGAATTCAGCAACTGGGTTTCTGGTTTTGATCTGGGCAAAGCCGAGAGACGCCATGAATGAACGCTTCTTGTTGTTTTGCCCTCTGTGAATCTCTAGCTGAAGAAGAAGAAGAAGAAGTTAATAATTGAATCTGAGTTAAATTATTCAAACGAGGTGTGGGAGAACGTGGAATTAGAGGAATCGTTTGCGTCTTTGTGCTATTGGATTGATATGGCAGGTCGACAAGATTCGAATAGTTTATTTTTTATTATTATAATTATTATCTGATTAATATTAACAGATTGCATGTTGACAGACGCCTTTCTATGACTAGATAGACATTGGACAAAAATGACCAATAAAAAATAATAATAATAATAATAATAAGTGGGGTAAGAATTTTTTGTGCAGTTGACAAATCTTTGTAGAACTTGGAAAAGTAACACGAGTCATTGGTCATGTTCTCTCCTGCTTAGTTAAGAAACTACCGTGGACATTGACTTTAGGGTAGCTTTTTTTTTAAAAGGTTAATTATTCCATTGGTCATTAAACTATTGTGTGTGGCGTTTTAATCTACATTCTGTTTTCTTTTTTATAATTGAAATGATCTTTAGGTCTCATTTGGGACACTAACTGATGAGGACATCAATGCTACAAGAAATACTCCCGAACCAATTCAAGTTCCAGCTAGTCCGGTGACGAGGATTCGAGTTAAAAGATTCAAAGAAAAGCTGAATAACTTAGTCCGGAGAGTTCTACAACAAGAAGAGAGTGTGTTCACTATTGAGGGTGAACAAAGGCTGGTTTTACTCATCAAAGTTGATCCGAAAGAAAGCCAATCAGCTATACACGTCCATTGAGCCTTTGCATGGCTAACTTGCATGTCCATTCCGGGATACACATGTAAGGGGGTTCCAAGCTGATGTGGGCATGTTTTCCAACAAAAAATCAAGTCAGATTACGTTTTCAAGATTTCAAGAAGTTCAAGATTCAAAACAAGATTCTAGAAATTTAAAAGATTGATCAAAATTTGATTTCTTTGTAATCCTATTTTAGTTTTTAAGTTTCAATTTAAAATTTGAATTTTAGTATCTTTATCCAGGTCATATGCATGTTTATCATTAAGGATATATTAAGAATTTTACAAATTAGGATTTCAACTATGTAATGCTAATTTTCAGATTATGGAAAGCAGTTTTTGATGTTTATTCATATTGTGAGTTATTCTTCTTGAGTTGTTAAAGAAACTTATCCAAACTTATCAAGGATTCCTTGTGGCGTTCAAATTGACTTATCAAACGGATTCTCCATACTCGTTTGTGGCGTCTTCACCATACCAAGGTTATTGCTTTGCTAAACAACGGGTCGTGGTTTCCATCAAACTTAAAAGATCTTGGGTTCGTTATTTCCAGATTCGGTATCGGGTTTCGTCATATTGTTGGCGTGGTTCGTATCACTAACTCTAGATAGCAAAACATTATCTGGATTTCAAAATACTAACTTTAAATCAAATTTTCTCTCTCTTTCATTTTCAAAAAATTCAAACTTTAAAAGTCCATAATTTTCTCATTTCAAATCGAAATGAGATGTTTTTTATATCAAAATGCTAATGACGAGATGAACAAGAAAGATCCATTTTGTATTTTTTTTTTTCCGAACACATCTCAAATTTTTACTCTATTTTCTATATCACATAACTTTTCTAAATGTTTTCCCTCTAAATACACATTTTCAACCCAACGTCCAAAACATCATTTTTAAATGTCCTCCTCAACGGGTCCTAATTTTTTTTTAAAAATGTGCAAATTTTTTATATCAGAATCCGTTAACTGCTATTAATGAATTGACTTAATTTCTTGATTGGTCATTCAATTATTACATGTGTGACTTTTAATCCCCATTCTTTTTCTTTCTTTTTTTTTTTTTTTTTTTTCTTTCATGATAGCTGAAATATCAATTTGTTTTGAATTTACTAAGGGTCCGTTTAGGATAACATCTGGAAATGGTGTTTTGAAAGTTGAGTTGGAAATGTGTTTTTGTGAGGAAAATTTTTGAAAAAGTTATGTAAAATAGAAAATAGTGTAAAAATTTGAAATATGTTCGGAAAAAAAAATACAAATAGATACTGTCATGTTCGACTTGTCGTTACGGGCATTTAACATAAAAATCATCTCAATCTAATTTGAATAAGAAAGTTATGGACTTTTAAAGTTTGAGTCTTTTGAAAATGGAAGAGAGAGAAAGTTTGATATAGAATTGAGATTCTGAAATCCAGATGGTGTTTTATCATCTGGAGATGGTGCCCCAAACGGGCCTAGCTTGTGTTTGGTTTACCGGTTAGAGATGAAATTTTTAAGTTGGAGTTTGTTGACTTTTAAAAAACTAGTTATAATTTTTGTTGACTTTTCAGAAAAAAATAAACACAAATATAAATAAGTACAGTTTAGTTGAAGTTAAACTTAAACACCAAATGAAACCTTAACATTCAGAAATAAAAAAATCAAAATCAAAAAGCTTAAAAATCAAAACTTTAAAAAA